>JAAAKO020058290.1:0-10477 GCA_010015015.2 Bolitophila cinerea | reverse complement strand
GTAGTTCTTTTTAATTGTTTTTCAATAATGAGACTTAATGTTATGAAATTGAGAATTATTTTCACGAAAACTCATGAAAATAATGCACAGGCCGACAGTGGCTTATTCTCAAGAGACCTAACGTCACGAAAAATCCTGATAATAAGTCACAGTCCACCTGTGCATTACTCTCACTACTTTTCCTGGTGTTAAATCACTTGAGAATAATGCGCAGCGCCATCACCAATTACGAATGTGTATGGCGGCCCACTGCAAGTTCTACTAGCTTGGAGAACCGGAGATTACCTCCGGAGCCCTGAGAGTCCTGGCGAGACCCGGAGAGGGTGTAACCTTAGTAATATATGATACATCTAAAATAATTTAGAACGCTGTGGGTTTCGAGAGGTGTAGGTTCGAGAAGTGTGGGTTTCGAGAGCTCTAAAGTGATGATGTGATAATTTATATTATTTCAGAGATTTTTTTTTAATCTTCAAACAATAAAGTTTTATACAAACTTTAACCTCCCTCAAAAGGGGGGGGGGAGTATCGGTCTGACAGCTGATTCGAACTCAGGGGCTCATTGCCTTCAATATTGGGACTTTTTTTGCAAATTCGCTTCTAAACTGTATTTTAGCCAATCAGTATTTATATTAATACTGATTGGCTAAAATACAGTTAGTTTAATCAGTTTTATATAAATCAGTTTTGATATTAATCAGTATTGACATAAATAAGTATTGACATAAATCAGTACTGATATAAATCATTATTGATATAAATCAGTAATGATATAAATCAGTATTGATATAAATCAGTATTGATATAAATCCGTATTGATATAAATCATTATTGATATAAATCAGTAATGATACAAATCAGTATAGATATAAATCAATACTGATATAAATCAGTTTTGATATAAATCAGTTTTGATATAAATCAGTATTACATAAATGAGTATTGATATAAATCATTATTGATATAAATCAATAAATCAGTTTTGACATAAATCAGTATGGATATAAATCAGTATTGATATAAATCAGTATTGATTAAATCTGTACTGATATTAGTCACTATTGATATAAATCACTATTGACATAAATCAGTTTTGACATAAATCAGTATTGATATAAATCAGTATTGATATAAAACAGTTTCGATATAAATCCGTATTGGTATAAATCAGTACTGATATAAATCAAAATTAATATTAATCAGTATTGACATAAATCAGTATTAACATAAATCCGTATTGAAATCAGTATTATAGCAATTATTTGATATAAATCATTATAAAATAAATCAGTATTGATATAAATCATTATTAATCTTTTTTTGATGAAAATCAGTAATTTTTCTTTGCTGTACTTTAGAAAATAATTATAATAATAAATGGCGCCACTGGTCTATATACTAATGCAAATGAGTTTTATTTTTATCGATTGATGAAATACTGATTAAGTAGATACAAATCTGACAGGTTTGTTTTAAATTGATGAAAATCAGTATTTTTGCTTTGATCAAAAATATTTATTACCTTTTTGTGCAATGAAAATCAGTCACAATCTGTCTTTTTGTCTAAATTTACGAACAATTATATATTTGTGAAAATCTAACATTTTTGTCTAGTTTAATAAAATATATTATTTATTTTTATATTATAATGTTGAAAATTGTGGTTGCCCATTAATTTCTCGAATAACATTTGGTGTTAGTTTTTATAAACTACAGTTTATTGAGCAATGACGTAGGGGGCCGTGGGGTTAGACATTTTAGGGGCAATAAATAAATACATATTTTTATGACTTGACTTGTCGTCCCAATCAGTGAAAGGTGCCTGCGAAATTTGTTTTTTGTAATATACTTTTTTGGGCCATCATTTTGGAAAGAATTTCGTACAGCATAGACCAATTTGATTTTAGAGTCTCGAGAAATATCAAAATTATTCTTATTCTTATTTTTAGGTTTTGGGCTATTCTAGAATTATTTGATTATTTTTTCTTTTATTTATCTGCTTTAGATTTGGAAAATTTCTTGAAAATTATCAAATTATAATTGCATTTTTTTTGTTTCAATCTATTTTCGAATTAGTTTCGAGAAATTGGCTGACTGAAAGTTTGCTTTCTAAAAACTGACTGAACGCTTTTCTAGAAAAACCGACTGATTGTTTTTCTAAAAAAATACACTGAATTTTTTCTAGAAAAACTGACTGAACTTTTTCTTTTAAAACTGACTGAACTTTTTCTAGATAAACTGACTGAACCTTTTCTTAAAAAAAAACTGACAGAACTTTTTCTAGAAATCTTGACTGAATTTTTTTTTCTTCCTAAAACTGACTGAAATTTTTGTAGAAAAACAGTCTGAATGCTTTTCTAGAAAAACTAAATAAATGGTTTTCTAGATAAACTGACTGAACTTTTTTCTAGAATAACTGACTGATTTTTTTCTAGAATAACTGACTGAACTTTTTCCGAAAAAAACTGACTGAATGTTTTCTAGAAAAACAGACCGAATGGTTTTCTAGAAAAAACAAACTGAATGGTTTTCTTGAAAAACTGACTGTACTTTTTCTAGAAAAACTGACTGATCTTTTTCTAGGAAAAACTGACTGAAATTTTTGTAGAAAAACAGACTGAATGGTTTTCTAGAAAATATGACTGAATGGTTTTATATAAAAACTGACTGAATGTTTTTTTTTAAGAAAACTGACTGAATGGTTTTCTAGAACAACTGACTGAATCTTTTCTAGACAAACTGACTGAACTTTTTGTAAAAAAAACTGACTGAACTTTTTATATAAATATGAGTGAACTTTTTTCTAGAAAAACTGAGTGACATTTTTTCTAGAAAAAATTAGTGATTTTTTATAGAAATATGAGTGAATTTTTTTTCTAGAAAAACTGAGTAAACTTTTTTCTAGAAAAACTGACTGAACTTTTTTCAAAAAAAATCTGACTGAATTTTTTCTAGAAAAACTGACTGAATGTTTTCTGGAAAAACTGACTTCTAGAAAAACTAACTGAATCTTTTCTAGAATAAAAACTAACTGAATGGTGTTCTACAAAAAACTGACTGAATTGTTTTCCAGAAAAAACTTAAAGAATGGATTTCTAGAAAAACTGACTGAATGATTTTCTAGAAACACCGACTGAACTTATTTTCTATTTTCTTTTTTTAGTAAAAAAAAATAAATAAAAAAATTGGTACCACATTTTTTAAGTTTGTTATTTTGCGTAAATTTTTAAATTATATATTAAAATAATTTATTAAATAAAATTAGAGTACATTTTCGAATTATTTTTGTGAACATTTTATCGTGGTGCACATATTTTTTAAAGGGCGCATCTTTTTTTGAAAAGCGATTTACTTGTTTGCCATTTTTATTTGGGCGCATTATTTTTATTATTATTATTATATTTTAAGACCTATCCAAACAAAAAAAAACAATGAAGATTACGAAAAAATCAAAATGATTATAAAAATTATATAATCCTATTTTAAATCTTCATACAAAATGAATTGTATGACAGACTTTGTGGCGGCTTCTCTTCGATTATTTATTTACTATATCAGTAGACTCGATGGCATCTCGGGGTGATCGCTCACCAGGTACGAACTTTCTCGCGGGCAGGTACACAAATGCGAGCTCACAATTTCTTCTCTATAAAATACAATACTTTGTTGACAGCGCTCAAACAGAAGCTATCTAGTGCAATACACAAACACAGACATAAATAGTTCCTCTATATATTGTATTTGTTAAATTAAATCGACATTATTTAAATAAAAAAAACTCAACATTTTTTTATTGTAGATTTAGGGTTTATTTGGCGTGCGCTGCATCGAATAAACAATAAATGCGCGGTGCAAGTGTGTTAAATCCTTAGATGTAGCCGCCGAGCTCTCACACACACACATCCCGCACGTAAGATTAGGCATGTGATGTGGAAGAGCGGGGGCACTTGAGTCAATATATGTTTCTCCTGTCACTGTCACTGTTACCTCTGCTATATGCTATAACATCGGCGTGCAGATCATAATATTTGTTTAATTCAAACGAATGTCGGTCGGAAATAAAAAAAACGTAATTTAAAATTGGAAATATTTAATAAAAAGAAATATATGTCAACAATTTTCTTTTCATTTTAAATATTAGGTGGTTCAATAAGTTCGTTCGGTGTTTATCTAAGAGATGGCGTTATTCACCATACTGTGGTGGTTAGTATCGCATCGATAGTGTTAAAAGGTGAGTTCTCGCGCTAAAAAACTTCTTTTGCACTTTTATGATTGGATGATGCATGAACTGCATCATCCAATCATAAAACTGTAAAATAAGTGAGCGCCTGTCAAAGTTGGACATCAACAAAGAGAAAATTCCCCATATTTAAAAAAACATTCTTCGAAAAAGCGGAAAAGCGGCCAAAGGGGCTTAAAATTTCAATTTAGTGTATGGGACTGTAACCAAGCGTGTAGCACAGAAATGGTTTGCTCAGATCGAAATTTCGATGTGACAGATGTTCCACGCGAGGGACGGACTGTCACTGCACGGATATCGACCAAATTTTGGAATTAATAGAGATCGACCTGCCAATAGGCATAAAAACCATCGCAGAGAAGCTCCATATAAGCATTGGAACCGGTCAGAATCATTTAAAAGCCAAACAAATGACAAAAAAGCTGGATGTTTGGGTGCTGTCGCAAAAAAATATGTTTACCCTATCATCGCATGCGATAGACTGCTGAATCGAGACAAAATAGACCCATTTCTAAAGCCAACATCCGCTGGCAATGAAAAAATGGGTCAAAAAAGACAACGTGAAGCGAAAACGGTCGTGGTCGAAGCGCGGTGAAGCTTCCCAAACGTTGGCCAATCCAAAATTGACGGCCAGGAAGGTGTTGCTGTGTGTTTGCTGGGATTGGCATGGAATCATTTACTATAGCAACTCCCCTATGGCCAAACGCTCATAAATTTTGCAGTGGTAATCCCGGTAAAAATCCGCAGAAAAATACCGAGAAAATCCCGGGAAAATCTCAAGAAAATCCCGGGAAATCCCGGAGGAATTACAGGTGAAATCCCGGTAAAAACTACAATTGTTCAAATACCGACAAAAGGACATAAAAATCAATCATATCCCACAAATAAATTTTATTGTTTTTCTATCTTTGTAAACCTTTAATTAAAAAACTCTTATCAACTTCCAATAAATTTATAGTTCATCAATAGCAACTTTTCCTGAAAAACACAAGAATATGCATCGACGACCACGAAAAACTTAAAGTTGGTATTGAGCGGGTAGAAGTGGGGGAATAATGCAATCAGAGGGTCAATAAATTTTATCCCTGTAAAGGGCATCATTGGACCTATTTAAGAAACAATCTACAGACAAATTGCTTGAAGCAAGCAATTGCCCATAGGTGGCCAGCTTTGGAGAGAAATTGTGTTCCACCAGAACAACGCCAGACCACACACATATTTGGTGAAGCGCCAGAAGCAGCGGGTGCTCGGATGGGAGGTCCTTATCCATCCACTTTATAGTCTTGACCTGGCACCAAATGACTACCATCTGTTACAGTCAATTGCGAACGCGATTGGTGGTACAAAGTTGGCCTCAAGATGGGCCTGTGAAAAAAATAGCTGTCCGAGTTTTGCCAATAGGAACGCAGGTGAGGTATATTGAATTTGGAATCTCGTTGGCAACAAGTAATCGAACAAAACGCCAAATATTTGACTTAAATCGGCTGTCAACAAATTTTTATCGACATTTAAAAAATGACAAAAAAACGATCCAACTTATTAAACAACCCATTATATAGTTTATAGAGGATTTTAAGGGAAAATGACGGTTGACAAAAAAACCGTTTAGTAGTTGACAATAACTTTAAGTAGGAGAAGACAATTTAGGGCCAGAAGGGCAGTGCTTGTTAATATTTAGTTCTCTGATGAGCTGGGGTTGTCTGAGTTCGATGTCCGCTCCATAAAGCGGGATACAATTGTTTCTTCGATGTATTGACGTATAGTGATGACATGTTTGGATCGATATTTAGTTGTGATGTTTTATAGCACAGAGGGAGCAATCTGTAGTCGTTAATAGTGGGTAGTTGCCATGTTAAGCCAGACGGGACATCCATATACTGACACGATGCATTTGAATATCAATATTTGGTTCTCGATTGACAATCTTGATTTCATTTTGGATCGGATGTAGTGTTGACGTTGCACCATTGAATGTCACTGAGAAGGCTATATCTGTTAAGTAGGAGTTGATTATTTAAAGCCAAATTGTTGAGGAGGGTAGTATGCTGCTTTCGTCAATGTGTTGTCTTAGGCGTGCTTGATGTAGACTTTCAGCCAACTCATAGGGCGGTAGCTATTTGGATCACATTTAAATTTATTTGGCTTTGGGATTGGTAACAGATTTAGACACAATTGCTTCTGTTCGTTGGTGGTGAAGTCCAGCTGTCAGTATGCGCGATCGCGCAAATGTTTCAGCCAATACGTTGGCCTTACCAAATGCTGTACAGTACACAAGATCCATCTGTCAGAGGAGAGGAGGATTTTATTTGTTTCCCTCGTAGAATCTTTGTCACACGCCAATAGTTGCGATTCCCTTTTCCAAATGAAGAAATAGCTTTTTGGAAGAGATCATATTTTGGTAATTTGTGATATTTTCTTTGATTTTGTGTGGTGAAGAAAGTTTATTTCAGATTTCTTGGAGTGCAGACGAGTTTGCGGCTTTTCCAGATGCATTTTGGCCAGCACAATTCCAGTATCTGTGTCGGACGTTAGAATCTCCAAATATAAAAAAAATCTCCAGTGTTCGAAGTCAGCCTTCGCGGAGATCGTCCTTGAAGAATCGAATGTATTTTGGGCAATACACCGAGGAGATCCGAGTGCTTTCTTGTTGTTGTTTTTAGAAGAATGCTGACGTTGTCGCGGAAGTGGGTAACAATACAATACTTTTTGAGAAGTGTCACTCGATTGGCCGAAATCCGATTGGCCTAATTTCGATTGGCCGCATCACGATTGGCCGAATGATACGATTGGCCGAATGATAAGAATGGCCGAATGATACGACTGGCCGAATTACGATTGACCAAATCACGATTGGCCGAATGTATGATTGCTACGATTGCGAATCGGCCAAGTATATCATCCGGCCAATCGTAATTCGGCCAATCGTATCATTTGGCCAACATTGATTAACGAATGCAACTGTTTTAGCCCCATTGCATTCTTCTGACATAGAAGATAGGTGGCGTTGATGAGGGAAGTTGTCATGACCGTCGTGTACTGTCATCTGTCACACGACACCATACTAAATTCAAACTGATTTATAGGTTAGCTTTTATTTGAGTTAGGGAAATGGGAGAATCGTTGGGAAAAGTGTATTTTTCTAAAAGAAGATGGTTAGCAAGTGCTTTGGTTGGCATTTTATGGAGACCAAAGAGGACAAATATGTTGCACTGTTGCGTACGATAGGAGTGCGTGTGAAAACCGCGTAATTCGATTCGTGGAGGAGTCTCTGTAGTCGAAGTCCGTAATCGAGTCGAATTGAGTCAAATCGAGTAAGTTTTCTTACGCCAGTCCAAAATGTCAGTAGAATGTGTGAGAACAAAAACAATACGGGCGTAAGAAAACTCACTCGATTTGACTCGATTCGATTCGGTTGCACTTGCAGACTTCCACTAATGGGTTCCAACGTAATCTATCTGTTTGCTGAAATTAAGTTTAACTCCAATCGAAGTGTTGCGCATTGCTTTAATTTTGAGGTTAATATCACGTAATAGCTGTACAATAATGTCAGCAGATTTTTTTCTTCAGAACGATAATCGGTGGGGTATTGAAACTACTTTTTGAGTGATTCAATGGAATCCATTTTTTCCTCTTCGAGCTATTCATAGCTGTTTGCTACTTCGGTTTCTGTATTTTTTTTAATTTGGATTAGGTTTTTTTAATGACACGTGCAGTTTGCGTGCAGTTTAAGTGCAAACGCAAGAATAAGGCGCAAATTACGTGCAGAGTTTGCACGTAATTAGCACGTTAAAATGAGGTGCATTTTGCGTGCATATTTTGCACGTACTCTGCACGCAGGCATGACAGGCAGTGCAGCTTACGTGCAAATTACGTGCAATGTTTTCACGGAAGCGTGAGGTGCAGTTTGCGTGCAAAATTTGCACGCAAACACGGTGCAGTTTTCGTGCAAGGTCTGCAGTGCAGCTTGTGTCTGGGCGTTTTGGACAGTTTGCGCGCATTTCTGCACGTAATGTGCACGTATATCTGCAGGGGCAGACTGCGTGCAGTTTGGCGGCAGTTCTGGGAACCCGTGAATCGGCGGCGGTTGGGGTTCGAGATTCTGGTGTCTGGTTCGGTGTAAAATCGGTATTTTTTTTTATTTTTTTTATCATAAATAAAAAAAAAACGAAAAATGAAAAAGAAAAACAAGAAGAAAAAAAAGAAACAAGAAGCACACACTTTTGTACTTGAATACATATAGAATAAAATATTTCGTACCCATTTTTTTTTTGGAGCAATCGAATATTTTGCTAATGGCGTTCGTTGCCTGCGTCGTTGCCAACTTAAATAAAATGCACGCGAGACTTCCAAATAAGCACGAAATATGCATTTTCCGAGAAACGTCTTTCAAGAAATATGCGCTCTGCTCGTACACGCTTCAGTGCTCGCACACACACACTCACACACTCGCACACCCAAATGGGGGCACGCAAGGAAAACTTGTATTTATATATTCTCAAACACATATCCTTAAATCCGTAGAAGTGGATATATTATGCCCATAAGCGCAACGAGAGTGTAATATTGACTTGCAAGGAGCAATTTAAAATATATTATATAAATATATATATAAGTATGTACTATATCATCGTCTTATGTACCCATGCGAGTATACTGTATATATATATATGTATTATATGTGCACCCGCAGCGCAGCGTAAATTTGATCCTTTTTGCGCGCGCGTGTGTGTGTGTGCGTCTAGGATACACTCATTTTCCGAAATTGTATGCGACCACGAATTTTATTTTCCTTTGTAGTCAGCCAGTCAGGCGTCGCATGCGTACATATATATATCCATACTTCGCATATATATATATACATATAATAACTGCTGAGCGCGCGCTTTCCACGGAAATATAATTGGCAACCATTTTTCTTTTCGCAATTTCTCCCATCGCATAAATATTATATTTTGTATGTATATCCAGTGGAAACGTTTTTATGCGCAATTTTGCTCGTATACAGTTCGACTACAAAGTACTACGTACTACGTACGTAGATATAAGTATATATGATGTACTTATACTTGTATACTTCGTTTTGAGTACAGTAAAATTAGTTTTATGTCTATGCTAATGTGAGTGCGTGCTAGAATCTACAAGGCAGCGCACTTGCAATTTCTTGTACACATAAATAAATGTATATGCGATTTCTTGAGGGCGACTTCAAGTGCAAGTGACATGCAATTTGAGAAGTGCACGCGGACGCATAAGACAATTCGATGAGTTCCTTTAAAAAATACTTTTTGTGATTACTGCTTTTTAGGTTTTTTGATTTTAAACTTTAGAACCTCATTTTAAGAAGTCTATATGGATTTTATCAAACGATTTTAATTAATTATTACATTTTCAATATTTTTAATATTCTGAAATATATTAATAGTATACTTGATATCTGCAAATAATAATAAATATTATTTAATAAAATAATGATGAATAATATTTCAGATTCTAGATATTTGCAAATGATAATCTTGTATTATTATGCATATTCGTAAATATTTTAAGTATTCGCGAATATTTTTAGTATTCGCGAATATTTTTGTATTCACGAATATTTTCAGTATTCGCAAATATTTCTAGTATTCGCAAATATTTTTAGTATTCACAAATATTTTCAGTAATCGCAATTTTTTTCAGTATTCCCAAATATTTTTAAGTATTCGCGAATATTTTCAGTATTCCCAAATATTTTCAGTATTCGCAAATTTTTTCCGTATTCGCAAATATTTTTCAGTATTCGCAAATATTTTCAGTATTCGCAAATATTAGCAGAACTCGCAAATATTTTCAGTATTCGCAAATATTTTCAGTAATCGTAAATATTTTCAGTATTCGCAAATATATTCAGTAATCGTAAATATTATCAGTATTCGCAAATATTTTCAGTAATCCCAAATATTTTCAGTATTCGCGAATATTTTCAGTATTCGCAAATATTTTCAGTATTCGCAAATATTTTCAGTAATCGCAAATATTTTCAGTATTCGCAAATAATGTGCATATTTGCAAATATTTACGAATATTATAAGTGAAATCATAGCACTCGTTACTTAGTTTTGCAGAAAAGATTGGAAAAATATATTATATATTTGTAATATAATTATAGATCATCTTCGATACAAAAAAAATGGAAACACACGTTACCTTGACCTCTAACAATCAAGTAAAATATGCACATTCGAGAATGGATATTTAACC
>JAAAKO020058279.1:0-10477 GCA_010015015.2 Bolitophila cinerea | reverse complement strand
AGTAAAATGTACCACAACAAATGCTATGTATCTTTATATATAAGACTGATCGTCTTCTGATACTAATAAACACATTTGAAAAAAAATAAAATATAACACAATATTATCCCATACAGCTTAACTGCGCTAGGTACGTTGATCAAAAAATCGGTACATTCTCCGAGACTTGATCCATGTCCAAAGACACCATCTTGGGAAGTGTATTTTAAGAATTCAAGACAGTCTATGGTTTCCCAGAACTTATTAGTACAATGAAAGTCAATTCCCCAACAGTCATTATCATATTATTATAAAAACAATATAATCGTTGTTTGTTTACCGTCGTCATATAATTATTTTTTTTATATATAATGTTAGATTAAATAAATTTAAACAGAACATCCCACGCACGTTAATATAAATAATATATTATATTAATAAATGCGTCATATAACTTATGATAATCAGAAGTATATTGCATAACAATGGCAATATATAATTGTTTGTACAAAAAATACTCCGAAATATTAACCTGTAGTTTAGATGATATTTATTATGCATGTGTGTATAAAAAAGAAGAAAAACCTACAATCTTTAAATTCAATGTTTTTAATAATATGTATTAAAATTAAAATTTCCAAATGTACTTAATTCGAGATTTTGAAACAGGAAGATTTATATGAAATAGAGACACATCTAAATAGACTAAAGCACCATCTTTGGCCGTGCAAAGCAAAGCCAGAGTGTTCGTTTTTGTTTGTTATGGAAGAAAATAGTGGGTATTCTGTGCAATGTGCATGTCTGTCTGTCTGTTTTGTATTTTGAGCAAATCTCAAGGTCGCATTGCTATTCAATCGTACTCTCCTTCAAAGGACTCTGCTGCTGCCTGAAATTCAGAAAAAAACATTCACTCATTAAAATGCCAAGACAGTATTGTTTTGTTTTCTTTGTTTTCATCTTTGTATTTATTATGTGTCTGCGTATAATAATAATAGTTTTTTTTGCCTTATAAAACATATAATATTTATGTGATTGTGTGTTTGTATAGTTTTTCGTATTTCTCTCTCAACAATCTCTGTTGTTGATTTTAGAATTAAAATTAATTTGTTTTTTTTTTGTTAAAAAGTGTGTGTAAAACTAGTTTGTGTCGGTGTATGTTTTTTAAAAGGTGCATTTCGCGAACACGGCCACTGCGCACGTATTATCGAAAGTTTATCAGCGGCAAAAACAAATCACAAGATCCCGCGATATTTAAAATTAGTAAAAATATTCAACAAAATACACAACAGAAATATATATGTACATGTACGCGATCATAACAACAATTTTTTTTTGTAAATTTGTTAAAAAAGAAAACTTCTCCGAAAATAAAAAAAATGCAAATGCATATTGGGTATAGTTTTGAGTAGGAAAATGAATAGATTTTTTTGTCATCTATTATTCTCTATAGAGATTATACAATCTATAAATGTATATATAAATATAAAATACTCGTCGGTTTGTTGTTGTTGTATAGTATATAAATTCAATACATTTTTAAGATAATTCATGTTATGTTGTTGTTATATGTTTCAATTTACACAAAGTCAATATGCTATTAGAAATATATGTCTCTAACTACACATCGATCTGGTTGGGGTTATTACGTCCATATAAAGGTGTATTAATGTTTTTTTATATATACTCTAATATGTGTGTGTGTGTGTAAATCCAACACACGAATATTATTATTATTTTTTTTTAACGGTTAGCTCAGAACCAAGTGAAAGAGCACTCAGTGTGTGTGTGATGTTTTATCACAAATTTACTAACTTTCTTAAACTAACGCATATAATATACAATAATTTTGATTAAAATGCATGAAAAAGAGAAGAATTGAATGTGAAAGTGTGAGTGTTTGTGTGCGCGTGTAGGTGAAAATTGATGGCAAAAAAACACATTCTAACAGATTGAAAATAATATTGAATTTGTGTGCCACATTTGATAGAACCGAACCAGCAGCCCACACTCAAGCACATGACAGCAACAGTATATTTTATTTTCTCAAAAATGCAATAAAAACTATGAAAATCAACTTAAAATCAACTAACGGTATACTTATTGTTTAAACAGACTTTTTAAAAAAATAATTGGCCTGGGTACAGCACCAAAAAGACAAATCACACACACTCGATACTTAAGATTGGCATGAAATCACAACCGCTTGAAGAATTAGGACCTTTGCTGCGCACACAAGATATTGGCGAATTTAAAAATGTTATAATTGTATCACTAATAATTATCGATGTGTCCTATTACTTTATTGTAAACGTCCCGCACAGCGCAAACACACACACACAGACACACTCAACCAATGTGGCCGCCATAGTCTCTATCTACGCCTCTAAAACGCGCCACACCGGAAAAATGGCAATTTGTTTAATTATTATTCTTCTAGATTCTACACTGTATAAGTTACACACAAAAACACACACAAAAGGAATGTGCGTGCGTACTGGCACAAAGTGTTGTCTTGTTGTTATAAATGGCACACGCATTTCGTATTAATTTTGACAACAAAAAAATATTTAATTTTAATTTTGAATAGAAAAATACTAACTGTAGTCAGTCTATGATGGTGACATATTTATATAAATATTATAAAAACGGTTTCTTTAGGAGGTTTTTTATACATAATTAATTGTGTATCTGCGTGTGAGTTGTGTTTCTATAGGATCTCACTATCTTATGTACGTCGAATGCAGCAAGGTGTAATTATTTGCGTGCACACGAACGCGAAACAAACAAGTGTGTGCAGCAAGCACGTGCAAGGTGCTTTTTCATATATGTGTGTGTGTCTGTTTGTCATTGGTGTGTTTTTGATTTAGGGGGATGTAGAAAAGCGCGCGAGCTTAGTCGTACTTGGCGAACGCGTAGAAACAATAGATACCAACGCAGATGCCAACACCAGCGACGACAAAAGAAATCATCATTGACCTGCGTTTTTTCGGTGCCCGTTCAGCCTCATCCTCGCTCGACTTCTGTCTGCGTTTAATCTCCTTCACTTGGCCTTCCAGTGTGGCATTGCGCTCTTCACGTATTCTACGGCGCATCTCGGAATTTGATGATCTGTGTAAAAATACATATTTTTTTTACAAATTTTTCATACACAACATCTAACAAATATCGTGCTTACCTATCCACAAAGGCCAGTCCATTAGTGGTGGGCTGTTGTTTCTCGGTGGGCGATGGTGGTAGGGTTGCATCTGCGTCAAAGGTCACAGCCGAGTGCGAATCGTTGCCGTTTGTCAAATTCGATGGGTGTTCTGGTGCGGTTTCGTTGTTGTCACTTTCATCACTGTGGTTCTCTTCGACGTTCTCCTCGTCATCGTTTTGTGTGTTTTCATCATCATCCTCGTCGTCACGATCACTGGTAGTTTCATCGACCTTCTCTAGTGAGTTTTCACGTGGTAACGGTGGCAAGGGACGATTTGCATTCTTATTGTTGTTTGACACCCAGGCTGTAACGTCGGTTTGATGTCGAGCTTCTGTATCCCGGAACTCATACGCACTGACACTGAGAGGAATCCCCGGTAGTGTTTTGATAGTCTGTGTGTGAGTTAAAGACTCACCACGCGGTGGTGGCAATGGCGGTGGAATCTCATCCGAGTCTTCTTCGTACGATATTATTGGTACTTCCTCGTAGTCATTTGAGCTCTATGTAAATTAAAATAAACATTCATTAATATTGTAAATATAAAATGTGTAATTTATTTTGGTTCACACATACCGGTTCGTTAAGATTCTTGATGCCTTCAATTATAGCCTGATATGAAAAGTATAGCTGGTCAGCAGTCTGAATAAGACCCATGCGAGATCGACGTAGTTCCAATAGCATCGCAGATACTGAAACCTTATTTTCGCCTTCATTCTCAATCTACAAATTAAAACACGTTCATCATTACCCTAACTCAATAGACATAACAAGAAATACATACAAGCACCAGACATGTGTCCACTAAGCAAAATGTTCCGCTGCGTCCGATTCCAGCGCTGCAATGCACGATCGCTGGCCCAACATCCGAACTTAGAGCTCCCGAGTCACGTACCTGCTTCAAAAATTCTAGGAACGTATTCGGAGAGCTGGGCACTCCAAAATCCGGCCACGTATTGTACTGGAACTGTATAACCTCACGCGACTTCACAGACTCATTATCGGTCAGTCTAAAGTGACGCTTTGTATAATGTTTATACTCATCACTGCGCAAATACTCCACGGTCAGTCCGACGTCGTTTAGAATTAGTTTGTGTGCGGCACCCTTGTGCTCGGGCCAGTACATGTCACATTTTACCTAGAACATTACCCAACTTTATAGCAAATCGACTACAATAAAATTGAGTATTTGCTCACCATTTTCTTTTCGATTAGTTTGTTTAGCATTAGAATTGCTTTGGAATTCTGTTCCCAGACCATAAGCCAGAAGTGACCGATGGTATTTGAGAGCGGACCCTGTGTTAGAATGTACTTCCGGTTGGCCTTCTCCAGTTTCACGAGATTTGCATTGATATAGTCCACATCGCCACGGTGCAGAACGATTCGAGAGTGATCGTACGGATTCACATCACGGTACCGATTTAGTTTGCGGTTATTTTGGCGGTTGCACTCTTCAAGAGCAAACTTTCTGTCCCGTGCCTCTTGTTCAGATTGTTCTTTGATTGTCTGTGGGCAAATACAAAAATAAAAAGCAAATTAAAACAATATAAATTATTAAATCAAAATGTTTAACATCGCACTGTTTATATAATTTAAATAATATAATATAGTGTGTTATGTGTGTGTGTATGTATATATATATATATATATCTGTATTTCTGCCCACTTGTATAGTGGACGTTATACAAGTAGTAACCCACACACATGTATTATAATGTGTACGAGTCGCAATGCATATTCAATTGCAGTCGCGTGCATTTGTTGCATTTGCGTGTGTATGTTTAATCTCACAAGACCTTAAAATTCTCGGAACTGATGACCTTGTTATGTATTGTAATTCCACATTAATTTGTCTCTGCTGTTTAAATCATATAAAACAAATAATGCACAACATTTACACATACACACAAGCCGCAATTAAGCTATAGATGCTAGCTGATAAACTAACGTCATGGTCATAGCACTAGCATAGTAGTAGTACAAGCGAGGGCCCCAATCTAGGTGCTTTGCATCGTGTCTGCATGTGTGTGTGTATGATTAGCCATACGCGGCGTTCTTCATAGCTGAGATCACGTTTTATTCTGTCCATGCCGAGCGCGGACTACAAAGATCAATTCTGAGAATCATTCAAGCAGCTTGAGACGATGTTGATGCATATATAAAACGTAGAACATAGCGATACATCACCACCGTTGTGTATCATTTATGCATCATTTATGTCTTTATATATATATATATATATATATATAAAGACACACAGATACACTGATTTCGTATCTGTGCGGGTCCGCCGCCGCGCTGCTGCGCTTTTGTGTGTGTGAGTGTGTTTTACCTGGTAGGCTTTGATCCAGCCATTTCTGGCGTTGATTTCGTTGAACTCGGCTTCGATGGAGCTTGTACTCATTTTAATACGTCTTCTGTGGATTGTTCTGCTCAATATTCAATGGTTATGATCAACTTAATTCAATTAGTTTGCATGTTTTTATGTAATTTACACACACACAGATTTTCTTGGAGTTTACGCGTACATTTCTAAAAAGACTTTTGTGGTTTGTGTCTTGTGTGCGCGAGAACGAATTTTTGTGCAGGTGTGTTGGTACCACTGGCCGATGTGCTGACAAATCGTGCTGAATGAGTGCGGTCTGCGCTCTGCGGTGTATGATTGGAGGGGATTTTTACAGTCGCGATTTTTCTGATTAACCCGGTACGAATCGCCAGACAGTTTTTACTCATTTTTCACATAAAATAAATAAATAAATTCTTTAAATAAAATTCATTATCCAGTAAAGAAACGCTTTTTTATCATGTAGAAATTGAAATACGTTTAAATACGTAAATATCTGACTATTATTATTTTATAAAATATCATTTTTTTCCGCATTTCCCCAATCAAATATTTCTACGAGCATGTTGGCACCCATAGTTGTCAAGCATATACATGTATATATGTAAGCAAATGGAATGTACGAATGTCATGCAAAGGCAATTTCAAATTAAAAAATAAACATAACCTAGAAATTGAAACAATAAAAATTAAAACATATAATAAATCTTCCGCAAAATGATAAAACTTTTAAATTTGCGTCACGCCAGAAAAGCCATAGGCACACTGAGCTATCTCAAACAGTCTAGCACCCGTGCATTTAGTGATGACATTAAGAGCGCCACCGCCACCATTTCACATGAGACAAATATTCCCACAGCAGTTTCGAGCAAATTTCAGATTTTCAAAGATGATGACTCTTCGGTGATTCTGGACATCGACGAGGAGCGTCTCAAGATGACAGCCGAAATGGAAGCGGAGGAAGCAATGCCCGAAATCTATGCTGGTTTGAATGTGCAAAGTGCGTACAAGATCTATATCTCCAGTGTTATTGTTGTTTTAAACGTATTTTACTATTTTATGTAAAACTCCTTAAGTCTCAAAAACAAATTAAACTCAAGGTAAGTAAGTTAAGGCATTGAACTTACTTACCTTTTCCTTGTTTGTTTCTCTTTCTTTCAATTTTGTTTAAATTATTTTCATTCATTTTTTATATTATTCCACTTATTTTAATATTTATTACTAAGTAAAATATTCCAACAAAGCCCTAAAATCCATAAACCATAATACAATTATCGTATTCTGATACATTTAATAATAATAATATAATATTTTCTTCTAACAGGAGGAGTGACTGGCGTGTTCGAGATCGAAGACCTCGTCGAGGTTTTGCGACGTGACAATGCCTTGGACATTTTTGTTAGTGCCGTGCCGAAGAACATGAAATATGTGGACTACATTTGTGTGGTCACTGGGCGCAGCTATCGCCATCGTCAGGCTATGGCACAGTTTGTGCGACGCATGTTTAAGATAAAGCGTCACAGTACGGATATTCTGCCGAAAATTGAGGGCGAGAATAGCAAGGATTGGATAGCAATGGATATGGGTTGGTTTAGAGACACATTTTCTTTATCCAAGAGTATTATATTTATAAATTAAGTTTAATTTTTAGGAAACATTGCCCTGCACATTTTCTCGGCAAGGGCGCGCGAACAGTACGATCTAGAGTCTTTGTGGAGCGTCGGGCCAGAATTCGACACCGAATGCAATAAGCCAAATGATCAGCTGATAGAGTTGTACGAGCGACACTCGCAGTTCCTTAGCGATCTGCAGCCGATGACCAGCAGCCCTGTGCTGGACAGTGACGCAACAGCAGAAGCCCAAAAAAGGATTAGTTAAATGTAAACGAAAACAAAAAGGGACACTGTAGAGCTGTTAGAAAATATAGGTTTATTTTTGTCTTTTAATAATTAATTAAGTATAACAGGGTGCAACCCATTTGTTTGTGGTTGTTTAATTTGTTTTATAACAAATATTCACTTCATATAAATATTATTTGTTTGCTGTAATAATTTAGGAAATACAAATTTGGACGCAAAATCTGTTGAAAAGTTTGTTACACTACATAATATAAATAACGCCGTAGTAAATGAACGCGATATTACAGAAAGCTAAATATAGCATTTTGTTTTTGTAAACATGAATTTAAATAACAATGAGTAACATTATAAACGAAGGTTTTTTTTTTAAAAACTAGATAATAAGATTTTTTAAAGTTAGATAGTGTTATAAAGGTTATGTGTCAGTGTAACTTCAAAATAGAGATTAATACAAATAGTAAAACTTAAGAATTCAATTGTAAATAACGGGAAATATGTTTTGTATTTTTTTTATGAAATTGGCACATTTTAAAAACGGTCAGTTTTCTTTTGAATGGTCAATGGAGAAGAGAAAATGTTAGCTATTGAGAGCGTACACTTTTGGAACAACAGGAATGTGGAAAGAGGACAACAATTTGTTTGTATTAATCAAAAATTGCTTTGCTCTTGGTAATTTTGTTTAGCCAAAAAAACGGCTAATAAGGCCTATGATTTATAACTAAGTTTAATTTCGATACGAGTGACGTGGTGGAGGTCAGTCGTTGGAGAGTTCATCGATGCGACACTTAACGGCGTGCTCAAGCACTTCGAGGCTGGAATAGTCGAGTTCCTTGACCAGGCAAAGAGTGGCCGACAGCAGGTTGGAGCTCTAAAAAATATATACTTTTTAAATTGCTTTTAATTATACGATTTAATTGGAAACTTACTCTATTTACGGGCCGCCGATGCATGTTGTTATAATGGCTCATCACAGCACTTGAAACTACACTGGCACTGTCATTAAAGCGACCGTCGGAACGCCTAGATAATCAGTATCAATATTATTTTATATATCTTTCAAGACAGAAACAGTTCAATATTATATACCTGTTATCACGACGTGGTCGTTCACCCTCTTCCCAGTCATCGTGTTTCTCCTTGGCAGAGCCATTGCGATGTTGGTAGTGATTGTTTTGTGGTGGTTCTCGCTCGGGTGGTCCACTGCGACGCTGTGGCTGATGCTGATGATGGCCGCGGCCATTTTCGTTATGCGGACTCTCGTCCCATTCGGTGAGGTCAGTCTGGCTATGCCGGTAGTGTGGTGGCGTCGGCCTTTCCGTCTGATAGTAGTCCTAATTCACACAAAGAAAGTTAACAAGCTATATATATATATACATATATAGTTTACACGTATTCCGCACGTTGAGTATAAAAGTGGTGTGATGTTAGTAAAAGAGTGTATATGTGATAGGAGCCATATGTACAGCTGGCGCAATACCGTATACGTACCTTCATGGAGTGCGCCGACACGCTTGACACGATTGGCAAACGGTTACCCCGACCGTTCATCACCATCGGAGGTGTTTCGTGCTCAGATCCCGGTGATCTCTGACGGTAGGTAAAGTGCGTGTGTGTGCAATATGAATTGTATTAGTATTTATGTGCAAAGCATTGATTTAAATGTTAGAATATTATTTATATATATACATGAGAGTTAGGATTGCGTCGCAGGTGCAGTTTAAAATTCTTGATTGGAGTTGAGGATGTAAATAGGGATGAACTTACATCATACGACTGATGATATGAGTGACGTTGATTGTACTTGGGTGACGGCGGATGGCTTGGCTGTGGTGGAGAGTATTCCTGACTGGGCGGTGACCTCTGAAACAACAAAACCATTTGGAATTGGCGTCACACAGAAAAAAAGGATATTAACACTCGATGATCTACAATACTGGAACTACTACTACTATTACTACAGACAGACAAGAAACGAGCAGGCATATATAAACAAATGAAGCCAGAGAGTACCTGCATCGGCGAAGTGGGTACAGAGTTTCTATCGACCAGATGATCACTGATGTTCTCGTCTGTGTTATCGGGACTCTGACGTGTTGGCTGCACGCGGTTTAGATTAAACATAAGATAATGATAGATTTTTGTGTTTATTTTATGTATTAGATAGCGTTCGAGTAATGATGTGTTAATATGAATGTGATTGCAAAAAAAACGTACCTCTCGGATCGGACTGTTGTTGCGCCACTGTTGCTGCTGCTGTGCGGGTGGCTGCTGTTGATTGTGACTATTAGACTGTGACTCTCCGCGATGATGGTTCGCTTGGGATGGGGGCGGTGACTGCTGGAGTTGGCGATGGTTAGACTGATTATGATTATTCTGGGCACCGTTGAATGCATCTTCGTAAACTTCTTCATCGGGCTGGATTGAGACATTTTGCAATGCCTCGGAGAGTTCCTCGGGGGACACATCGATGCCGTCTAGTTTGGTGAGCTCGGGCAGGGCGCGTAAAACGATTTGGCGATAGCTATTCAAAGACAGAAATAAATAAGTACTTAAAAGCTTTAATAATATAATATTAAGAACTTACTTAGGTCCAGCCTTGGCTACGCACGGATTCTCTTCGAGCCAGAGTTTTCTCAGGTGAGGAAGACCCTACAAACAGTAGGTAGACATTTAGTTTTCTCGCACACATAAATATATTAAATGATTTACTTGTAAATATGATAGATCGGCAATATCCTGAATGTTGTTTTTACGCAGATAAAGCTCCTGAAGTTGACGGCAGTTCTCAAACACCTCTAAGCTCGAGACGCGATTCACGCTGAAACAATAAATCAATAATATAAATTATAATATGTTATCAATTATAAAAGCTTAGATATTTTTAAAATTATTTTATGCGTGGCATATATAGATAGTACAAGGTCGTTTCTTATACATATATGTATACACTTTGTACGGGTATTACAGAAAGACAAACCAAGATCAACGCGAGAGATTATGACTCTTTGTGTACGATCTATGGTAGTGGAGAGGGGCAATGTAAGTCTCAGACGAACTAAGTAATTTTATATATAATATCACATAGTATTCAACTATATATAA
>JAAAKO020058278.1:0-25083 GCA_010015015.2 Bolitophila cinerea | reverse complement strand
AAAATGTACTCTAATGATTGTGATCTAAAAAAAATGTGGTTCTTATATTTAAAAAAATGTTTGCAAAATATTAAAAACGACTAAAACAGGCCTGACCAACCCCAATCCCTCCATGGGCCATTTTAAAGAATCAAAATTAGTTACAGTCTTCAGTCCTGATTAACCTTAATCCGCGATTAAGTCATTCGATTAACATAAATTGGATTTCTTGATTTCCGATCAGAATTTTTTATCATAGTTTTGCTGATTAACAAATCTGTGATTAACTTTAATCATTTGATCACCTAATTGGTCATTTTTTGACTGATTTAAGGTCTAAATCTTACGATTAATCAGCAATTGTATTTATTCAATTCCTATTAAATTTTAAAATCAGAACTAAATAGTAATTATAAAATGAATGGACTATACGATATTAGGAAGACATTTGGAATTATTGGATCGAATGATATGGACAAATAGGACGATATTAATAATTCTATAAATAGATTTTTTTTAAAGACGGATTAGAGAAAGAGATTTTGTTGGCGTAAGGAATCCGTTTGCCGCGTATTACAAAAAGGGTCCGAAGTACTCGCACTCCAGCGACCTAACCTAGCTTCCTCAATATCTCAAAAAATTAGACAATTTTTATAAGATTGCCCGATTCCCGCGAGTCAACGATTCTATATAGACTGTACGCTCATTTAAATCGTATCATAAATTGACTAATCATCGATGATTACCGCCTGAATCACTGATTTACTATTAGCTCTGATTAAATCTCTAATCAGAGGTGAAGAAATAGAAATTTTAAACAGGTGATTATATTCCTCCGATCAACTAATCGAGCTAATAGCAAATCCGTGATTATCCAAAAATTTATCAGGAATGAAGAAATTGGCCTTAAAATAATTTTAAAATAATCAAAAATAGATAATATTTTTTTTACAATAAAAATATTTTAAATTTTGTTGTATTGTATTGTACCAATTTTCCGATTTGAAAAAGCCTTTTTTAAAAAAAAAAAAATATGGATGCATTAACGAGTTTATCATTAAAAAGTTGTAATTCAGAAATGCATTGTAATTCATTTTATACCATCTGCAAGTATTTTTGCTTATAGATATGTTATGTTGTTCGTTGAACGGTGAATAGCGGTAAATATTTCAAAGATTTTCGTATTTAGTTATTTCAGCGAATGTCGAATGTCGAATTCAAATGATAGGAACTCTAGAAATGATAGGCATTTATTTTGAATTTATTCAAGAGGGAAAAATATATCAGGCATCATAGCAATAATTTGAAAATCTCTAGAGACAGAGACCTTTTTATAAAAAAGTAGATACCATAATAGAGTCTTCAGAAATTTCATTTCAGCTTCTACTTTATTTTATTAATTGGAATTCAATATTGAATTCTTAAGATGTTAAATAGAAATCTAATAAATTAACACTGCTCTATTGATATGCATTTACCAGGGCATGAGAGGAAATTCAAGTTTGTACAATGGCTTATTAAAAGTAGGCACTTTCTTTACAATTTGCCCCTTTTGGAACTTTATCCGTTAAATATAAAAAATAAATTTAAAAGTTAAAAAACTTTGAACCAAAAAAATTCATTATTTTATTGTGGCGGCAAATCTATTAGAAAACAACATGTAAACATGAAGAAGTTTACTTGTAATAAATATTGTCTATATTTATTTATATTTATATATTTTTTATAATATATTGAACTGTTTTGCTGAAATTTATACAATTTAAATAAATTAAAAAGATATTATTCAGTATTAGGTAATATAAATCTTAATGTCTAATTTTATATTATCACACTTTTAATTGTTCTATTACTTTGTATAAATTCATTTAATTATATTGTAAAATTTCACGAATTTAAAAAAAATGCAATAGATTATTGAAATAGTTGAAAACATGTGTTAAATATATAGAATAGAGACTTAAGAGACCTTATATGAATAAAAGAGACTTTTAGAGACATGGTGCAAAAATAGAGACCAAGTCTCTAAATAGAGACCAATTACGATGCCTAATATAATTTTTTTTGTTGTTACCAAGAAAAAAAGTTTTCAAACCTAACATAAATTATTAATGTAAAAAAACGATTATGTCCGCTTAATAATTCAAACTGTCCTCTAACTTTTAATGAATGTTCTCTAGATAATGCACCATCAAAAGCTTGTAGTGCTAATAATCGGAACTGGCGTAAAATATGTAGCTTGAAAATGTCTGCATTACCTAGAGAACATTCATTGAAAGTTAAATCATCAACGTTCATTAGTTTTAAAATTTTAAAGCATACAAAAACAGTTTTTTTTAAAGAAACATTTTACATTTTTGAGAGTAAATATCGTCGGTCTCAAAACAGAGGACTGCGACCACAAAAAAAAACTGAATAGAGGAAACGAATCTAAATTATCAGTTTTATCTATTTCAACAATAAAACGACTCAATTTTTTTCGGTGTGTTTTTAGACCTCTGATTTGAGATCGTCGGTTTAATAAAATAAGAGTTTCAATTTCTTATATAAAAAATAGTACTTTTTAGCACACGTTATTTATTGTGCGGCACTGCCTCAATGAAACGTTAAACGCGCTTTTTATTTTAAAATTGGACAAATAAATTGTTCCCTCATCCTTTTTTAGTAATTTATTAAAAAACCATCGAAATATTAAAAAAAATATATATAAAAAATTGTATATTTTACAAAATTTGAAGAAAATACATTTTTATTGTATTCATTGCATATTACTTATCTTTTTTAGAGAATAAAACAGTGTTAAAGCTCCCAATTTTTTCAGATAGAGACTATAGATTTTAAACCATAGATATACTCCCTATATCCATCTCCATCTCCCTCTCCCCTATTGCTGTCTCTACATATATGTTACGTAATTTACAAATTCTATAAATTTGTCAAATGTAATAATGTTCCATTGATTTCGTAATAAAACAAAATTTACATACATATTAAACTACATTTTAAGTCCACACGTGCGTACATAGTCCCTGCTTACAATAAAAATACGCTTCAACAAATTTGTTCGGATTCGACTCGTTATACATGAAATATTATGTATTCTACAATTCCGTCGTCAGCTTTATCATAATAATATAATGAATATAATGTGTAATCCGATTAAAACTAAATGATAATTAATGTTTGTATGAGCCGAAGCACAATTATCCGGGATTATACAAACAACATTTGTTTTAATTGCGATGTCACACGGCGTCCGTCTGTTGCCAGGATGCGATGAAAAGAAACACACCTGGGGACACGGATTCACCGGCAACCGCCTAGAACACGTGTCCCTTGGCGTGAGGAAAACATATTATTTTCTTTATATATATATATATTTATATGTATCATTCAGCATCGTATTTGGTTAAGTTAAACACGTTGCATAAATTCGTCCCCTCGCTCTTCTTTTCTTGTCGCTCAAGTCCGTATATCCAAGGTATTGTGGATAGCCGCAAGCCTCGTGCAATATTCAACTAGCTACGCGGAGATGTGGAGTGTGGGTGCGCATTCTTGTTTGCATAATCAGGGTGAGAGCAGGTACTTAAGTATGTCTACACTTACACTCGGCGGCGCGGTAACTTTACGCTACACAAGCCTGGTAAATTAATTTAATGAATTGTTATGTAATATGAAAGCGGCAATTATGTATTTTTTCATGAAAGTGTAGCACTTCATAACGGTGTCTTAATTTTAATTATAAAATATAATTTAATGATGTTAGTTTTAGTAAATTAAAAAATTTATTAATTCTGACCGAGTACACGCAGAGACAGGGTAAAGTTGCGTCTGGTATAGATATATATATATATATATATTTTAAAAAGGTCATGGTTGCTCAAAATATCCGGCAAAGGTAGCTACGCATCAAACAGTTTTTCTTGCCACATTAAAACCTCTTCCCTTTCCACCGCTTAAAATCTACTCACTGCTAGATTCTATTTATAGAACGAGCCAAGTAATAACCCAGCGAGTATGGATACAAAGTACTGGATGTATTTATTGTATATATATATGCAATGCATAGCTTCGTGTTGGTGTACCGTATACAAGGTTTTATATTTTATAAGTACCTCACAGAGGACTTAACTGTTATTCTCCTGTTGAAAGGTCATCTCCGTCGTACATTTCTGCTAGTTTATTTGCGTCGAAAATCGATTTACTCAACATTAAAAACGTGTAACGACGGCGATATTTTGCACACACCGTTTATTTCGAATCCGCCTTGACACGATTTATTGAATCAGTAAGAATATTCTAGATTCTTTAAATTAAATTTCAATAATGTACAAGTGAAAATAATAATAATCGATTTATAACAAGTAATTACTACGAATTCATATTGAAAAGAAACTATATACTATTGGCTGAGAAGTTTTCAGCACGCAAAAGTTTGAATATTGTAAAGTGGCAAACAAAAGCTCAGACATACTATATATAAAAAAAAACTCTTTGTATATTATGTATAATACTGTATAATACTGAATTAACCTCTCCGAAGAATGACGTTGAGGTTTGGAACTCCCTGTATAATTTACAAATATATTTAAAATGTTCAAAACTTTTTTGGTAGAATCTAAAAAAAATAAACCGCTGGTTGCTTTTTATTCAATACAGAAATAATTACAGGTAAAACCATAAAGTGAAAACTAATAATAATATATGTTAGACAAAACATCAATAAAAAACATACAAATGTAACAACATCAAATTTATGCAAAGAGAATTCATGTCTGCGCGCTCACGCCGAAAACGAGTGTATTATTTAAATGATATTCTGTACCGCAACCGCCTTCTTATATCTATACAGCCTTGTTTGGATGCATCAAGGTTCAATGTACCAAAATCTGCTAAACACATACTATATATTTCAAAATATGATTATAAACTAGCTCAGACAAGACTGGCAAGACAGCTCCGTCGTCAACATCAACGCAATTTCGACAAGATTTAAGCACAAAACTTAAACAATTCTCAGTGACATTTTATGAGACAACGGATTTTGGGGTTTCGGATGATGTGGGTTAGGGCATGTACGCTGTCATTGGAGCTTCTTGTATTAACAGACGAAAACGTAATAAGCTATAACATTGTGATTATGTGTGTATGCCATTTCCATTCAATGTACATACAAAGTTCATATTTTTTGTGTTATACATGAAACATGAACCAATATAGCAAGAACCAAGTACATGAAATTAATGTGTAAAACAAAAATACCGAAAAGAAAGCACAGAGAAAAGCTCTCAATTGCCAGACTCGTGTGACGGCGCAGAGAACGTTGTACGGCGTCGGTAGAATTAGCTAAGGTAAAAATCATTAGAACCGCACCCAAAATTGGTAGAATTAACATAATTTCAATTTCATGAGCCGTATAAAACGAATTATGTATTTACATTGGCCCTTATTTTATATCATTTATACATATGTATAATAAAATACTTGTTTTAATATCGTTATATTCTTGCTATTTTATATATATTTATATATATATATATATATATAAATCTTATATAACACTTATAAATACATGTATTATAAAGTAAAATCCAATCAAATTGCAAAACTCAATTATTATTCAAGTTGTGGGATTTGATTTATTTTGTCGAATTGGCATAAAGTATTAAGTGCAATCGAACCTATTTTGTATATACATCAAAGATACACATGTTATAGTCGAAGAAGTTGTGCTGGAAACTTTAAAATTGTACATTTTAATAAAGCTGCATATGCATAACGAAATAATCATGTACAGTTTATTTTGAAAGTTAACAACTTTATCGAATTAAAAATATATTATCGTGCATTCTCGTTGAATGGACTTTATTTTCAAGTTATAGCTTATAAAAGTAATCATTTATTCGTTATTCCTGCAAACTTCTTCAAGATGAGTTTCATATCGTCATCCAGTAACATTAATATGTACACTAAAACAAAGTAAATAATACGTGAAAATCTACATAATCAACCTCTACGATTGTCGTCTTTTTTATATAAAGCTAATATAGTACAATTTTACTTGTACTCATATATTTAGGATATTTAGGAACCTATCGTCTATCAATTTAATGTTATAAAACACATCCATCGCATTTATCAAAACATATAAAACAGCTTAGCATTAGTTGACTATAGTTGGAAAAGCCTAAGTTAAGTGTCAAGAAGTTTTGATATAAATTCCATCCTGCTGGACGCAAGGTATGGCACCCTGGCGACCATTGTAAGTCTCTGTATCTCTTAGTGGCTCTAACTTTGTCTTCCAGACTGCGGTTTATGCAATAATGTATAGTTTTCCAGTGACATCTTGCTGAAAACAAAAAAAAACTGCCCTAAAAGCTGTTAGTGCTTCTAAATTCACATATTTTTACTGAGCACTTAAAAAACGGAACGGAAGAGCTCAATGAGTCCATATTGAGACTATCTAAGAGAAGTACATTCCAAAATCAATCTAATCTAATCCATCAAACACTGGACCCAGGACTAGAATTATACAACTGGTTGCGGTTTCCTAAAAAAACAATACCAAACCAGCTAATAAAAGCTTTTTTTACGGCATTAGTAAGTAATAAAAATACTAAAATAATAAAAAAAAACTGTGCTTGCATAAAAAGTGCGAATGTTTTTAGTGCAGGTAAATTGAATGTGCCATCAAATCTCTTATTAGGTGAACTGAATTTTATGCATACAATTTCTCTTATTTCTAAAGTTCAATGTTTATATTGTTGATACGTGATACGATCAAACTTATCAGCGTTTCCGGAAAAGATATAGATTTTTTTATCAATATATAAATATATAAAGATATATATAAATATTTGTATGTATATACACTTCTACCGTGTATATCCACACAAACCAACAAAGACTTATGTAGTATTTATTTTCTGAATCTGCCTCTAATCCATGTATAATGAAAAAACCGCAAAAAACACTAATGGAAAATTGACTATTATTTGTTTTCTTTTGCGTAAAAACGTTTATCATGCTGACATAGGGAGTGGTCAAAATGTATTCTTTTTATGTCATTGTTTTGAATCGATGACGTTAAAAATAGTATGTATACAGGAAATTTCGTTGGGTTTTTTAGGGTTTTAATTACGATATCTATTTCGTTTGGTTTTGACCATGGACATCATATCAGATATCATCTTTTTTACAAGTGTACCTATTTTACTACTACTTTACTCTTCATGGTATTCTTTTTATCTTGAAAACCATTGAGTGCTCTTGAAAATAACACACAAACTTTGAACGAATCCAGAGTTGTTGTAACTAATGTTACAATACAAACATATATGCAAAGATAACACAGAGGAAAACAAATAAATTAAATACATTATAAACAGCAATTAACAATTGCGCAACGTTCCATAAATGTATATTATGCAATCAATAATATGCATACGTTTGTGCCCATTTCATTATTTTATGCCCCTAAAAGTTAAGCATAATTCATTGCATCATTTAAATATATTATTCAAATATTCCAAATTTAAAATAAACATTTTGAGGTTACAAAAATATCTAGATTGCATATTATGAAAAAAATGTTCGCAAAATAAAATTAAAGACTAAATTATCCGCAAGATAGAAAATACACACAAAACTTATATATGATTCATGGATGTTACCTAGCCAGTAAAAAAGAAAACTACAGAAATAAATTTATAAAAAAATGTGAGAGCATGCTATGACGTAGGAATGTTATTCTTTCAAAGTGTGTGTGTGTATGTGCGAAAAGTAATCCGATGAAAATTGTATCCACGAAATACACGAGCTAAATATTTGTCCAAGTGAGACGATGATTTATTCGGAGATGATAAGAGCTAAGTCAACAAAGTGCTCCGAGCACTCGTTTATAATTCGAGCTAGCTAATACTTTTTACATATGTAGTACAACATAGATATCTATTGCGTAGAATCAAATGTGGTGTACACATTTATAGCAATAACATGTTTGTTGAATTACTTATTTAACAGACCATTTTTTTGCAAAGCTTAATCACGAGTCTAGAATTTTCTAATGTACTTGTGTGTGTAGTACGTACAGGGAATGAAGAAACGATGAAAACGTAAAAAATGTAGAGACAGCTTCCGTGACTGCCACCGCTGCCACCACTGTAGACTTTAATGGCGAGAGCCGAGAGGTAGGTAAGCCGAGCGCACACGGACAATTTATGCTTTTTATCCGTCATGCACTAAAGCGATGACATGCACACACACATGTGCAGCTGCGGTGACCTCTATTTCATATGCTGTTATCAGTCGTCGCTCCGCCGAAAATGCATGAATCTCGAATTTTTTGCAAATAGGTTTTTCGTTGCGGCAAGAACTTGAATTTCGATCGTTCGACGGGCAACTGAAGACGAACGAAAATAAGATGGCGGTTGCACGGACACTCCTTGTAATGCGTCACACTGAATGTGCCGACACATTTGAGGCATTTTAACACAACATATTAATCTGTCATTTGGTTGCACATGTGTGACTGGACATACGGAACACTTTGTTAATAATTACTTACCTTTAATATAAAAGGACGATTGGTTTTAGCTCGAAAAATGGCACAATTACTACACACTATTTTTTCCGTCGAACGTAAACTTCAACTCTCTGTTCCGCGATAAACTTCACGGCGATGTGTGACGTCACGGCGAAATTGCGCACATTTTTTGATGTTATTGAAGCAGTACTAGATTTTAGGATGATGTATTTAATTATTTTTACTTTTATTTATATTATTAAGTTTAAATATTTTTTTTGGTACTTTTAAATTGAAAATATTTTTTTTGAAAATTACAATTTATTATTATTGAGACAAACAAAGATGTATGTCATATGGTGACTAGTAAAATATGTTTACATTTTATTAATATCCAAAAAATATCAGGATTTTAAAATTTTAATCAAATACTTTAATTTTAACCTATGTGAGTGTTTTATATAGTTTAAATAATATATTATATTAATATCGTATATTATATTGCATATTTATCGAGATATTTATTGACAAACATAAACGATAAAATCTCTGCGCAATCTTCAAAATTGTCAATACATAGCATTACTATATTTTTATTATATGTATATTTGTAGTAATACTATTTTTATAAATATTTAAATAAATAAATTCAAAGAATGAGGCGCTTTCAGTGGCAAATTGTGGAAATAACAAATTTGGAAACTCTACTGTCAAAATATTATTTAACCTCATTTGTTGTGTATACATCTGTGTTAACTTTTGCATCAACATTTACTTTTCCTTTAAAAAAATACTATTGTGAATAACCTAACGATTCTTCGTTCTATACGCTTTTAACGCAAGCCGTTGACGCGCATTTTGCCAAACGTCAATAATGTCATATTTCAAAATGGCATGTTGAATCTTGAATGTTGACTCGCACGTGGTTTTAAATATTTATTCGTACTTCGATCGACTGTCTTTTCGAGTTTTTAAGTTTTCACCGTTAAATACAGTCCAGAATATACCATCACAATGCCCAAATCAAAGAGAGATAAGAAAAGTAAGTAAATCAATTGTATTTGTCAATTTAAAACATATATTTACCGGTATTTTGTGCGTTTACAGTTTCCCTTACAAAAACCGAGCGAAAGGGGCTCCAATGGAAACAACAGATCGTCGAAGACATCCGTAACTGCGTGCTTAAGTACCCTAACATTTTTCTGTTTTCCGTGCAGAACATGAGAAACAATTTGCTGAAGGAGCTGCGCTCCGAGTGGAAACAAAACTCAAGGTTTATTTTCGGTAAAAACCGGATAATGCAGTTGGGTCTGGGTAAGACAAATGATGACGAGGTCGAGCCACATTTACACAAGGTAACCATTTGTTATTTGGTTTATTTAAACAAAGAATGTAATAAGATGTTTGTTTATGCTTGTTTAGCTGTCCAAGCGTTTGCACGGACAATGCGGACTATTGTTCACAGATAAGTCCAAGGATGAAGTATTGGAATGGGCGCAACAATACACAGCATTGGAGTATGCTCGCAGTGGATTCATTGCTACCGAAACAGTAATTTTACCAGAAGGTATGTAATGTTGTAGATTTAATTGTAAACTTTTATTTATATACTTTAAATAATTTATAGGTCCTCTGGAGGATTTCGCGCATTCAATTGAACCGCATTTAAGGTCATTAGGTTTGCCCACAAAACTTCACAAGGGAGTTATTGAACTGTACAAAGAGCACACAGTGTGTGTCGAGGGCAAAGTTCTGACACCAGAACAAGCAAGGTAAATTCATATCAATAATTACCGCCTTATTGGCAAACAAATTATATGTTTTATAATTTCGTTGTAGAATTTTAAAGCTTATTGCCAAGCCAATGGCAACGTTCACACTTGAGATTAAGTGCTACTGGTCCAAGGAGGAAGGATTTGAGTCATTCGTAGATGACGAAAATACCACTGACAGTGGTAATGCCGATGACGAAATGGACCAGGAGGATGCTGCGATGGATGACGATGATGAGGAAGAAGATGTGTAATTTTATATTTTTACTTACCCAGAAATAAATCGTATAAGAAAAACATGAAAACCTAAAAAAATAAACACCACCATTTTTTATTTAAATATTGTAATTTTGTGTTATTGGCTGATGCACATTTAATAGTTTTTTTATTATAATTCTGGCTAAGCTATAGAGAAAGGAAAATTGTGAGTGGACTTATCACGAATCACAACTTTAGGCCAAGGCGGCACAGTTGTGTTTTGATTATGTCAACTATACGAGAAAGCAGCAGCAGTAGTTTAGAGCTTTTTATAGTTTTTGTTATTGGGTACGTGTATAAATATATTAAAATTGTTAGATTTCTATGCGTGAGCTATTAAATATAATATGTTGATAAAAACATTTAAAAAACAAATAACGAAAATGGAAACGATGCAAATACAATAAATACAAATATAATTTTTCCATCAAAATAAAAAAAATGTAATTTCTCAAAGCACGAAAAAACAGCTGTAAGTCTGCATATAAATAGAAAGCGCGGTGCTTTTCGAAAAAATTGCTTAGTTCTCGGGAATGGTGGCCAACTGCTTGGAAGCAGGCGATGACGTTTGCGTTGACTGGCCAGCAAGAGGGTTCAACAGATCAATGTTGATGTCCAAAACCGGATCACGCCAATAGTTGAAGTTTGAGAATTCTACCGATTCTTCAATGTCATTGATTGGTGGGAACAATTGGTCAACAATGTACGCCATACTGCAGTAACTGAAATTATAAAAAACGGACAATATTATTGAGTGGAACATTTGTTTTGTTATAAATTATATATAAATACATAAATGGTGTAAATAAGCAATGAGTAAAATGTGTTATGTTTTAAATATAATACCGCACCAAATTAAAGCTATAAATATTAAAGCAAAAGCAAATGATTATAAAAAATGCACCAAAGCTCAGACCTAAGAGAAGGGAAGAAAACGGTATGATTTATATTAAAATGATATTAGAAAACCCATGATTGCTGTTAGCCTAAACTTAAATTAGCACATTCCAAACGTTTAGCTTACCGGCAATCGTTGATAGTATGCCCGTAAATTTGTCAAACAAAAGAGATGAAGGAAGTGATGGCTGGACCGAGCACCCAGTGTCGGCTAGTTTTTTGACGGAAATATCGACACATATTTCAATTTGTTTATTTATTTAATAAATATTCGGAATTTTATAAAATTATTTATATGGTTCTCTTATTTTCAATAGGTACTTCGTTCGAGTTATCACAAATTTGTCAATTTCCTTAATTGGTTTGTTTAAATAAAGTTAAATAAATTTATTACTGTACTGTTCCTATATACGAATAAACTAAACAACTGCGTTGAAGCACAGTCACATATGGCTCCTCTATTCCTCCAACACACCAAACTGGATATCGTCATCGGACGTAATGCCTTCGTCGGCTGTACGACTGGCATCGCTACGTTCATCTTCGTCTTCGTCGGATGTGTCCATCGACTTGGGTAGCGGAGGAAATATTTCATTGACAACTAGTGATTGCCCAGTGTAACTGTAAGTATGATATACATTTAAAACAGCTATCAATCTGCGTAACTGAACTTCACTTATGGTATAGTGAAAAAGGATGTTTGATGTATTTAGTTGGGCTTTTTTATTTCGTTAGTTACATTTGTATATGAAAAAGGGGATGAAGCGATGAAACACTAACAGTGCAGCTGTGATCTCATTTTGGTCAGTTGGACCATGCATATGTAATTTGGTTAATGTTTGCAAATCTTATTTTATAATAGAAAATAGTTTAGAGAAACTTTGGTTTTAAGCGTTCGTTTGTTTGTCATTTTCGATTTATAAATGAGGTATTGAAGTATTGTTCACAGACTATTGTCCGATTTCATATTTAGATATTGAGGTCTAAACAATTAATATGCAAATCATATAGTCGAACCCCATTCGTTTAAACAGAGGAGGGGGATTAAGTTTGTATTAAAATCTGTTTTTGGTGGAAAAAGTAATTTTTAATTTTTAATATTGACTAAGATATTTAATAAAAAACTGACCACCTAAAAAAATAATAATGATGTGTTGTCCATTTCTTGATAAATGGAGAAATTCAATATTGTTCACGAAATATATTTTTAGGAGCACATTTTTTTTGAGCGATTTATTTTATGCCATTTAAATTTAAAAGGTTTTAAATATATTTTTTGGATTTAAAAAAACTAAATTATTTTAGAGAGGACTACAAAATCTACATTTCATTATTTTTTTTAGTGGAACATGCATTAATAAAATAAAAATATAAATTTTAAAAAAATTGTAAATGAGCAGAAAATATCTAACGTCAGAGTCTTGATAACTAATCATGCTGGCGAAAAATGAATAACAAAACAATCATCGGACAAGTTTGAAAGGTTAATGTACTTACGTGGATTGGAATGTTTGGGTCAGTTCATGTTTAAGCTCGCCCTTAGGATTAATTGTGAAAATCCGCATAATTGGAATACCAACCGCTCGGTATGCCCAAACGTCCTGAATAAATCAAACAAATTTTAATAAAACAAATATTCAGCACATCGTTTTCGTTCGTTTTCATACATTAATTCGGTTGCCGTATCCAGCGTAGAAGGGATTCTTCTGTGGGAAAAGTGCTTGGATGTCACTCAGGCAGGCAATTTTAAATTGTTCTGGTTTCTTTTCAATGACTTCACGATGGAACGCAGAAATTAGTGAGGTTGGGTTCAAAAGCAATGGACCGTCGGGTAGCTTAACATCTCCCTGTCGAATACTGCGCAAGTACTCTCGAGTCGCCTGCATACATATGATCATATATAATTTAATTTAACTTTTTTTCATTTAACAGGGAATATTACCTTTGACTGCCCGATAGCACGTGCCGACAGATAAAGCAGTTTGTAGCCATTTTCCTCAATCTTTGAGAATAATTGGGCGACTCCAATTTGTGCCCAGTCGCGTCCTACCATCGGTAGAATGTGGCCCAACACATCGGACTTTGTAATGGTGCCGTCAATATCCGAAATCACTACCTTGTCATTGTGCTTCCATCGGAACAAGTAGCACTTGCATCGTGATGTGCCTTGGTATGCTGTCGTCACACTAAACGATATCTCATTCATACCGTTCTTCAGATTTAGACTTTCCTGTGTATGCAACTATTGTAAGAATGATAATTTAAAAGAAATAATAAGGTCTTACAATCTGTTCGGTGGTCAGTCGCAGAGACTTTCGGTACATCTCTCCTTTTAGGTCATCGGTCATATTTAGACTTTTGTTAAGCTCAGACAATTCCGAATTATCGGTAGCATTCAGCTTGTTTGCCTGATGCTCAGTTCCGCTTTCGTTCTGCAAATCCGACATGGGTAGTGAGTTGTTTTCATCCTCGCCAATATCAGCAGCGTCCTTGTCATCAATCATGTTTGTGGCTTGCTGTTGTTTCTCACCGTTTGATCGACGCCAGTACCACCATGAAGAATAGCCTCGTTTTGTCTCTGGTGGTGCAATTGGTGCGCTATCTGGTGGCTTGTTAACGTTCATCAATTGCTCAATTGCTTCCTATATATAATAACAATAAGCAATTAGCTTCGATTATTCAAACACAAATACCATACACAAATCGCAACAAAAATAAAGCAAGAAATCTACATAAAAGGTTTAGTACACTCACATCTGACAATGGTTTCTGGTAAGTGATTATTGTCATGACAATGGGACAGGCAGCCGCCCAGTTGTAGTATTTGCCATTCAATCGAACTACAAGGGAAGGCGATGAGAAAATTGATGGATTTTGGCATACCTAAAAACATGGGTTTTGATTATCATGCAAAATGTGTAGTGTAATGACAATGATAATATGCAATTGTTGTTGTTTTTGTTTAGAACACACATAAAAAGAAAAAACAGTTGGTTTATTTATATACAGATGAAAGTATTTACCTCAGAATACTGTACAACGTGTCGATCGAACTCTTCATCACTGGGGCCGCCACCGTTCTCGAGGCCACCACACATTGAAATTGCAACGAAATCTAAATATCTAAAATTACAAAATAATAATAAAAAAAAAATAGTATGGCAAGAACTTTCAACTATAAACATACTTATTATCATTCGATTTTCCATCCTCGTAATCTGAATCTAGACTTTTTGGACCCTCCATTGAGCTTGGACTGTGCGGCAACGATGTGCCGTTTCCACTCTCACGATCATCTTCTTGTCCACCCAGAACATTCATCGACGGATCTGCCTTGTTGATTGGTGGAAAATAAAGTGCTGCAACCTCAGGATCCAGACCTTCTGTGTCCAAATCCGATAGATACACTCCCTCAGTGGATCCCTTGCGTAACTTCTTAGTCTGTTTCATAAAACTAAACATGTTGCTGAGCATCGAGTTTCGCTGACTCACGTCCTTTGGGTCTTCTTCCTGTGTCGGAAGTTCACCCCATTTCCATGAGGCAGACGTTGACATAAGGTCATTCTTTCTGTTCTTTTCGCGCTGGGACACCTCGAATTCGGTGTCACTCTGAATTGGTGGCGTTGAAGGACGAGATCCCGTTGGACTTTTGCCCGAAGCGAGTTCGGTATCACTGAAAAAATGTATGTCCAAATCACGAATGCGAGTGTTATTTAGTGGTTGTTCGTTGGTTTCTTTTATCTGCAATGAATCCATTTCTTTTTCTAGGTTAGCCACCTCAGACTTGGGCGAATCCTCATTGGACGATGCTGTTGCAGTGTTGTTCGACAACGAAACTGTATCCGTTTCACCGTCATTCTGGTCAGATGGCACAGAACCCACTGACGAGCTGGACGAACTCTTTCTTTGTGTTGCCTTCTTTTTCATCATTGACTTCTTTCGCCGTTTCTTCTTTGACTTTGTCTCTTCTTTTGCCGATGCATCGGTAATGTGAGCAGACAATTTATCTTTGGTGTTCTGTGCATCCGTTCCCGGGGATTGTGAGTCTACATTTTCTCCAGACTTGTTTAGCGTACTGTTTTGCCAGTCTTCAGTGCCTTCGGTACCGAACAGTTGTTCTTCGTGCTCGGCCCACTCTTGACGAATTTTCTGCGTGGTAAACTCCTTAATGGCCACGCTAAGGTCTCGTCGCTCCATTGTGTTGTCGGTGTGCCTATATTGTAATTTTGCTTATTAAGAATATGTATAAAAGAATAAATTCAGAAAATATCATTACCTCCGGTGCGAAAAATCTGATGTCTGGTTATCAAATATTTTCTTTTCGGCCTCTTCACTTTCCTTGGAAAAGTCAATGGAATTACGACGTGGCATTGGTAACTGGATGCTCTCATCTACTGCGGTGTTTCTGTGTGATAAAATCCATAATTATTCTTTTGCTAAAAATGGTCTATGTGTAGCAATATACTTACACATATTTTTTAGAGTCTGAGAATTTCGAGAATTCACTTGACGGCAACGGTGACGTGGCCATGTTGGCAGGCAACTGCTCAAGGTCATCTTCAGGACACTCTTCAACAAAGAAAGCCTCCCCGGAATCACCGAGTTTCATGTGAATGTCAACCTGTTCGCCATTGATTTCAATGTCGACCTAAAGGAAAAAGCATACAAATTAATAAACGTTTTTTTTAATCGGATTCTACAATTTAATAAACGTGTTTGTTATATAATTTACACAGCGAAATAAATGTTCATTATATAAAGGGATACAATAAATACTCAATAAATAAGAATAGAATACATATTCACAAGAATTCAAGGAAAAACAGGTAGATTTGTAAATCCAAAACACAATCCAATTTATTACATAGAATCTGCACACGTGCTTTGAATGCATTATTTTACTATGAATAGAACAAAAACATACGATAGTAAAAAGTTTTCAATCTATACATTTGAATTGAATTTAATGGATTATTTCCATTTATTTTAAATAAACATTGCATCCGAAAGATGTACGATTTCTCATCATTTGTTGATGAAATTGGTTTGTTACGAAAGACTGTAGATTTACTAATATACATCTACGCATTTCACGTACGTGGGCAGTATTTTAAACTATGAATTACGATTATATTACATACTTTAAGAGACTAATTCCCATGTTTATAAAAATGTGCCAAAATCGAAAATATCATAACAATTTAGAAGAAATGGAATAAAGAAAAATCTTTTTTTATCGATACTTCTTCCTCCATTTTGGGTAAGAAACAATACAATATTTATAAGTCGGTAAAATATCTTAATTTTCTTTAAAAAAATTTAAAGAAAAAGGGATAAAAATTGAATTTTTGAAATATATCCTTTTAAAATTATATATATTTACATATTTTAGTTCTTGGAAAGCAATTCTATGTGTCAAGTTTCTGCTTAACGGATAAGTAAAGTTAATGATTTTAAAAACAATTAAATAATGTTTTTTCATTAATTATTTTTTAAATATACGTAATTCCTACAATTCCAATCTTATGAATTATATAAGACGCATGGGCGAATTATTACATATTTGGGCTGAAGTACTCGCGACAACTCGCCAGACGGAAATGTTTGTTTACCTTACATTACATCATGTGTGTGAAACACAGTATTTGTAATAGATTTACGTACAGGTTTTAAACAAAGTTATATAAAGAACATTTCCAGAGTTCAGAAGTCTAGAGTCTACTAAATATAAACGTTATGTAATACTGGAACAACATTTAGATTTTGTATTTATCTCTGATTATCGCTTCATATCATGATTTAGAACCTCGCGTCAAATATAATATTATTATGAAACTATTTATTACATTATATACTGGCAGAGGTAAACAACCTGCATATACACATGCAGTGCACTCGTAAACAATAATTTATTTATTAGCGTTTACCGAGAATAGATAATTTACATTTTCTATTGTGTTTTACGACAATAACAAAACACGTCATTTATATAATATCAGCTGTTGCGCATTTAGATTATATTTTTTTCGTAAATTTAACATTGCACCAAAGTTTGTTTTTTATTATAGTGCAATTTTTAAAAAAAATATAATTAAGACAAATAATTTTATTGTTCTCATGACTTTTTGACTTATTTTGAAATATAAAATATATATTATTTTTAAATTTTAAATTCAAATTGAATCAAAAAATTACTGAGTATATTTTTAAATATTTGAACGGAAAATCTTCTTAACTTTTTTTTTTGAAAACATGATTGCAATAATATGAATTTATTATTATATATAAATAATAATATATAAAAATTCGGTGTCTCTCACTTTGCCGAAAACCGATTTGCCGAATCAAGATTGGCCGAATACCGATAGGCCGAAACACGATTGGCAGGCACACGATTAACCGAATACATATCTCCCAAAAGCCCATAATGCACTTACAAATTCGGCCAATCGTATTATTCGGACAATCGTGATCTGGCCAATCATATCATACAACCAATCGTGATTCGGCCAATCGTATCATTCGGCCAATCGTGATTCGGCTATTTATATCATTCGGCCATGGAAAGTATAAATCTTCATGATTTTTTTTTTATTTTTTATAGGATGATCCAAAATAAAACTGATATTTTAAGTGTATACAATTTATATATTTTTAAGTTATTTTTAATTTAAAAAAAAAAATTAAAAATATTAATTAGTTCTTTAAAAATATTGATTAGCAAAACACATTTTTACCACTGGGCTTCGCGACGGCTAAGCCGGCGATTAGGATTTTAAAAGCGGATTCCGAGACAGAGTCATTTTGGGCTAGTTTATGAATTAATAATATTTGAAGATTACCTTGATTTGAATATTAAAACATAAGTAAAGTTAATTTATTAGCAGAAAACATAATAATGATTCTGAAAAACATTATATTCGATTTTATTGCTTTACGTGTATATTTTGACATACACAAATTATAGCTTTAAATATTAAAATTAGCCTAAAAATTAGGATAAAGTATTAAGTTCAATAAACCAAGGTACACGTGATGGTGATTTTTTTTTGCCTTTGTAGGTAGGACACTCTGTATTGTATAAATCTAATCTATATATTTGCAAAATCTTTTGAAATCTAATAAACGTGTTAGCCCGTGAACTGCTCACGATTTGTATTGGTGTACAACGTGTGTTTTTTCGGTTTTCCAAGGTCATGAGCTACATATTGCGTGCACGTCACCGAACTCAGTGGATTTGACAAAGACCGGACTTTGCACCGCGCATGTGTTTTATATATATATATATATATATGTATAAATGTGATGATTGTGTGGAAACGAGCTGAACTCATCTTATCTATGTACGAGTATATTGTATTATATTATATTGTATAATGATGTGAGTTTTAATATAAAGTATATACAATATAAACAAATTAAACAGGTTGTTTATATATTAGAACAGGGCGCATAGAGTAAAAACCTGATTTATACTCTATGCAGGATGGCTGTGTACCTATATATAAAGTAAAAACAAAGAAAAGTATAAAAGCACTTAAATGTATATATACTTACAATTTTCTCGCGGCTGCGTAGGACGCCTAGCTTGCCGAAGCGAACGTGGAATGGTGAACACAGAAACGTGCCATCGGGTTGCTCGACGACTATCACATCGATGGCTCCCGTCAGAGTGGCGCCGTTGATCTCACTGTAGAACTCCTTGAAGTTACTGAATATGTTCACTAAGCTATTCATGTTGGTGCAGTATTAGCTTTTAAAAGCCGGATCGTTATAAATACAGCTTCTTAAACAACTCGCCTAAGAATAGACCAATAAACTCAAATCGGAAAGTTTACATACGGTTCTGACACCAATTGATTCACTTGCAGTGTTTTTTATATAATAATAATTTATTTTGTAATCACTAAATCGCGCACGCGGTATTGTTTTTATCAATATTTTCGGATTTATATTTGTATTTACGATGTATTTATTTGTTATAATTTCTTTTTATATTTATATAGATGATGATAACTTTATGACTGTGTTTTTGTTTGTCTCACTGTGGGAGATTTATTGATTTCGCAATTGTATTTACATGAAATCGTCTACGAATAATATACAAGTACAGTTATACAATAACGAATACTATCTTAGTACTGAACTATTTTACATGTTTTATTTATTTGGATTACGATTAAATACTTCTTCTATAAGCTTGTGATATTTGGAATATCCTCTCTAATCACAATGTTGCAGTTGTTGTTTTATCACTCAATATAGCATTTATTTTAGTTGATATTTATAGAAAAGACTAAGTAGTTCTTGTCTATGTGTTGATTTTCTTCAAGGTGTGCTCTGAAAATAAAAGAAAAACAAACAATTAGTTTTATTTAAAAGTATATTAAATGGAAAATAAATTCAAGGCAAATATTTCAATGTGAATATCTTTTATTAGTTCAGTAAACGTCTACTAAACTATTATGTAAAACCAGCTGTGTAGCCGCCGACTTATTTTCAATGCAACTGCAACGGTGCAAACTGCAAACTTATGCAACTGCGCATTATGTTAACGGTAAGCTTTGTACAAAGAAAGAAAACCCAAAATATTTACGCGAATGTGTAATGCCCCAAAATGTTGGCACTTGTTTTAATGCACACCTACACTAATGCACAATGCAGCCGTCGCTGCGCCGGCAAAGTTACAAACGCTTACACAAACACACAGAAACCTGTACAGACATGTCTGTACGTGTATACAATGCATATACAATGCATATTACATACACACAAAGGATAATACAGAGCAATTCACGTTTATTTTGCCGGTGTGTATGTGTTTGTTTGGCGGTTACGTTCACGTCTTTTTTTGTTATTTTGTGTCTGTTTTACTATTTATTTATATATTTTTATATATTATATGTATTTATAAATATATATATATTCTATATTTTGCCAACAAAAAATATGCAAATAAATATTACAAAAAATGCATTCATTCTCTTGAGTTCTATTTCTAGATGCCTTAATAATTGGGGGTTACGTGCATTTGTGGAATAAACAAGAGAATTATACTCTTACACACACAAACACATAAAAGATTACCGCGCCAGTGTTCGACGAGCGGAACCTTGAACGGAAATGCACTCAGAGATTGCTGTCAACGGCCGCGATGACAGTTTTAATGCAATTGCATTTTTGTGTGTAATTGTTGTGATTATACACACACATGCATACACACCGATGACTCATAACTATTATAATGTACTTTCTGGTAATTACAGCTTTTTGCTATTACTAATGATAACATTTGAAGTTGTTATTGCGGACAGAGATGCATAAAATAATCTTTGAATACAAAAAATATAAAGAACTTGACATACACTAAAAGTCAATAATCAAATACAATGAATCATATTTCAGAAGTCCGATTAACTTATTTTAAATGCAAAAATATAAAAAAACACATGATACTATTGTGGAGCACACGTTTTTGCATTTTAAAAGCAGGTCAATTATGCAAGTGCAATTAACAGCACATAGAAATGTAAATGTATAACTGCAATATTTATTTTCAAGTTAAAGGTTTAATTTTCTTTTCGAAGAATAAAAGGCAAAGATATATTGTGTTTAAAATGCAGCATTGGATTAATAGCACTATGATCTAATAAAAAATGAACTTCTTTTGCTTTTTTTTTGCTTCTTATTTTTTATGTGGTTTTTAGGGGTTAGTTATGATCTAATGAAAAATGAACTTCGTTCTTAATTTAGCATCTTTTTTTGATGTGGTTATTAGGGGTTAGTGACGAGATCCAAAAACCAAAATCCAGAAAACCTAAATCAAGAAATCCAAAATCCAGAAACACAAAAATATACGGATACGGGTAATGTTAGTGTGATTAAAATCGAGGTTCATTATAAAAATACGATGCACGAGCAAGCGCACGCCTGATTTTAGCGCTTTGCGCTTTTTTATATAAAAAACCTAACAATATTTTTTTTCTGTTTCTACTGAATATACTGAAAAAAACTGTGGCTTAAGTAATTATTGTTTTTTTATTCTCGCTCCCGTTTTTAGGATAAGTGTTTTTATGTTAGGTGCTTTTTAGATCTTTATTTATGTAATTTTCCGAACATTTCAAAAAAAACCGCAGACAAAATACATAAAAAAAAATATTTCATAATTATATTTTTTCCCATCTTTTTGAAACTAGGCGTTTTTGAATTTCGTTTGGCCAAATTTCGTTTAGCCGAATTGTCTTTTAGCCTAATGGTTATTTAGCCGAATGAGCCGTTTAGCCGAATGGCCGTTTAGCCGAATGGTCGTTGAGCCGAATGGTCATTTAGCCAAATGAGCCGTTTAGCCTAATGAAATGTTTCGCTGAATGATTTGTTTCTTTGTTTCTGCAAATGTATATAAACTGGCGGACGTCGTTTATTAACAGATATGTTATGTACATGTGCAGAAATAAATCATTCGGCAAAACTTTTTATTTGGTTAAACGGCCCATTCGGCCAAATGACCCATTCGGATAACGACCATTCTGCTAAACGGCCATTCGGCTAAACGGCTTATTAGGCTAAAAGACCATTCGGCTAAACGGCTTATTCGGCCAAATGACATTCGGCCAAACAATATTTGGCCCAACGGCTTATTCGGCTAAACAGCTCCTTCGGCCAACCGGTATTCGGCCAAACAGCTCGTTAGGCCAAACGGCTTTTCGGCCAAACGGGGTATATTCGCTCCACCCTACTGCGTACGCCGCATATAATTTATAGTCAAATAGTAAATTTAGAAATGTCTCTTTATAAAATGATTTGAAAGATGTTTAAGTTTGGAATTTTGTATATATGAACTAAGTTTTTCCAGAAAATATATACACAAAAATGTGTAATACTCCCGGATGCAGATAATGATATATATTGTGCGTACCATAAATGACACGCACATTTATTTAAGCAAGAGAGGAATTTTTGAGACAAAAAATTACTCATACAGCCTTTAGTATATGCATATAGATATGTTGTTAGTTATTAGGTTATTCCAAATCGTTTTTTTAAAAACTAAATTCATAGTTTTATTTTTACATCGTATCGGTTGTCGAAAAGTATTTCTATTCAAATAAAATAAAAATATATAAATTTAGACCCTGTAAAATATTATATATAGTATATACAAAACAAAGTTATTTTTTTAATATTTTGTTAATTTGTATATACTAAAAAATGGTTTTAAAAAAAAATCAGGATGCATTTTGCTTGTTTCACACTAAGCTGTGCTTTAAATTTTAAATCTCTAGGACGTAAGGTTTAGGTTAGGCCCTGATATTATTGATGACGGACGGACAAAAGAGAATTATAAGTCTTCTCATATTAGCTACGCTGTTATAAAAGCTACAAACAATGTTTTTATATGATATACCAAATTAAAAATTAACATTTAAAAACAAATTTGAAATTCAGTGTACACATAAAAACTACTAGGTTAAAAAAGCTTAAAACGAATCTCTCAACAATAAAAACTGCACATAAAATAAAAGTGGAATTAAAAGTGCTCTTTAAATAAGCTTGTGGTTCTGTTTTTCTTTCAAACATTTTATTTTTTTTAGACGAAAATGTTTCTATTATTTGATATATAAAATAGAATTTTATGGTGAACGTTTAATTGGATTCCCAATTTGAATTAGTTTCTTTTATTGTTAAAATATATATAAAATATGAAACAAAATAAAAAATATTTTATCAATTAAAATAAAATACGAATTATTATAATTATTATAAATTGTGTATTTCTTCCAATATTTATTTGAATCTTTTTTTTTTAGTTTTATTATTTCAATTTTAAACACCGCTTCCATTATGTATTAGCATAAACGATTATGCGTCAGAAATAAGGGAAATGGTACGTTCTTATGTTTGCTCAAGTTTCGATGATGTACTACTTTGCTTTTACTCGTTCGTACACACAAAAAGAAGACATATATTATTTGCATACTTCTACATAATATATGCGTAAAACACTGAATTGCGCAAAATGTGTTCAAAGTGTATTTTAATTACTTGTTCAAAACGGAGAAGAACATTTATAATTGCATTACATCATTATATGCATATTCACTTCAATTGTTTAAGAGGATTATACGCATCCAAATGTAGCTAACGTTTGAAGACGTTTTTTGAATACTTGCTGAGAGACAATAGAAAGCAGCATAAATGACAAGTATAGCTAACGAAATTTTTAAAATGTTGATTTATTCAGATATAATAATTTATTTCGATATGTTTAAAATGTTCTATATGCAAAAAATATTTTTTTAGGGGTATCTTTAATATAGTTTTATTCAATTATTTTATTTTTAAATAGTTCTTTTACAAAAATAATACAACTATTTATAATAATTATAAAATAATATTATAAGATTATAATATGTAAAATTTTAGTCAAGAAAGTTTTAAATTATCAATATTAGGGATTCAAATAAATGATTTATCTTTATTTTAAAGATACTATTAAATGTGTATGTAACAAAACCTCAATTTTTTTTATTTTTTCCTTTACACAAAAAGATCTTCTGCCATGATTTGTTGTTGCTAGATTATAGATAGATTATTTTAAATTTAATCGATTTCTGTTTGTGCGAAATTACGAACGTGTGTAATTTAGCAGCTGCCCCTCCCCTCCCACACTAATCTGTCAAGATAACACCTCAGAATATAGATAAACCTTATCGCCAGTACACACGCGCCGAAAAGTTTAGCGCTAATACGAAACCACGCACCTTTTATCTTCTTGAACTTTGATTGTACTGATTGTATGTTTAAATATCATTATAAATTATGTATACCTAGCATAGAATTTAATATATATAATTATATTATAGGTACTTATAATGTGCCAACCGAAAAATGCCGGACGTACGATCGACCGCAACTCGAGCTTAAATGCTAGTACATAATAATATAATAATATAGATTATATATAGTTAAGCCACATTAGGTGTGGTTTGATTGGTGACCTTGTTTATGTTTTTATAGTATATATATACATTTGTCGCCGCAATGATGTACATTTTGTAAACAACAACAAAAACCCTCTTTATTTTGTGTCATCGTTTGCGACTTTGTTGCGATAACAATTCCAAACACGTTTAAGCGGCGAACTTCGTGCATGAACTCTGTTTTGGTTGCATTGACTCAGTGGTCAATGATCAGCTGATACTATACCCCACATACTACTTTATATGTACCAATATCATTTAAATATTGTGTGCGTATATAAAATTTCGAATACGTCATGTTTTGAATGATTTATGTGGTTGTATACAGAGTATGGGATATCTATATAGAGTAAAGTATAGTAGTTAAGTATTTTTCATAAGATAAGTAAATTTTGTTTATAATTCTGTAGAATATGAATTGAAATGCAGTTTCTATCTACAAACAATTCTCACATATAAAATTTTAGAGTATTTCTTAAACTTAAGTTAAACTTTTTTAAGTCATATACCCTTTCAAATTTTAAGTTGCTTGAAGGTACTTAAAAAAAGACAACAAAAAAAGTTGGAAAAGTGCTATACAAATAAAAAAGAACATTTGATATGTTTCAAGGCCCCTTAAAAATATTATATAAAAAAGCAAAAAAAAAGATAAAACATAATAATAAAATATATA
>JAAAKO020058267.1:0-10478 GCA_010015015.2 Bolitophila cinerea | reverse complement strand
AATTAGAATATGGATCAGCTTTATGGAATACACGTTACTCAGTTCATTATATTATAGATTGGAATCTATACAGAATAAATTTATTCTGTATGCTCTGCGCGGTCTGGTGTAAGGGATTATGTTCTTCCTCCTACGCTGACCGTTGTCACCGTTTGACTTTTGAATCTCTTTCAGATAGACGACGTAATGCTGATTTTTTATTTGATTTGTTGTCAAGTCGCACAGATGCGCCAAATTTGCTGTCACTTATTGACTTTAATGTTCCTTTCAGAGTTACACGTACGCGAGACGCGTTCCGGCAAAGCATCAGATACCTTCTATGCCCTGATTGTTAGGTATATTTTACAAGTACTTCCTTTTTCAGCACTATGAGCTATGTGATGGAAAGTGTTATTAAATGTTTCGATAATTGTCCTTGTTCTAAGATCTTAGTTTAGTTTTTATTTTATATAATTGATCTTATGTTTTTAGATTAGTTTTTTTTATATAATTGTTGTTTTTTTAATTTATATAATTTTATTATATGTATAACTGTTTTTTGTAATGCTGAAATTTGTTCTTGTTTGATTTGTTACTTATTGATTTTAATGTCCCTTTTGAAGTTACACGTACGCAGAATTTTCTTTGAGTTAAACAGCACAGAACTTTATATGGGAACTCTGAGCCTGTGAATTGAATGTCTAAATCTTTTAATTTTGATTTCATGATTTCATGAGACGCGTTCCGGCAAAGCATCAGATCCACCTCTCTGCCCTGATTGTTGGGTATGTTTTACTTGTACTGCCTTTTTCAGCACTATGAGCAATGTGATGAGAGTGCATGATCTCATATTAAATGTTTCGATAGTTGTCCTTGGTTTAATATCCTATTTTAGCTTTTATTTTATATATATTCTTTTTTGATTAGTTTTGTTTTTGTTAAACGCGCAAGCCGTCGTTGTACCTATGTTTTCTTTTCTCCAAAACAACGATTTGAACAAAACTTTGAAATTAGAATAAAGTAGGTTAAAAAAGACGATTGGCACAGGTGTCATGCCTGAAATACTAGCATTTTCCGGAAAATCGCTTTTCTTTACGTCTGTGTGAACTAATGTATAATTTGTACTTGGCCACGATTTGTGATCGCAAAATCAAATTGCCTAATTTGACTTAGTTGCTATAACAACAACGTTTGATTGAGCGTTTATGGGCACTATTGATTCCGTATAGTTTTACGCGAAATGTAAATAAAATATAAAATATCTAAAATTATATTTTAATACAAAAAAGTCTCTATTAAAAAAATACATTCTTGATAGAAAAATTTAAAATAGTGTAAGCACCATATTTCCAATAGCCATAATGTACTATTCCACATAACTGAATTCGGCATTTTCTAAGGTTGTTTTTGGATCGAACAATTCTGAAAGGTGTCATTCATAGAATACATAGTTTTTAAGGGTTGTTTTTGGAAAGAAATGTTGAAAAAGGTATCGATCATATAGAGTACTATTTCGCATTCCTCAATCCGCCATTGTCTTGAGTCGTTTTTTGAAAGATATATTGAAAAGGTGTCGGTCATATAATACTTTTCTACAACCCTCAATCCGCCATTTTCTAGGATTACTTTTCCATATCTCTCAGTTCCACATTTTCTAGGGTTGTTTTTGGATAGAAATAATCTAAAAAGAGCGTCTATAATAGAGTACTATTCCACATCCGTCTATCCGCTATTTTTAATAAAAGAATATTTAAAAATGAGTCGGTCATAGAATATTTTTCCACATCCCTTTAATTGCAATTTTCAAGAGTTGTTTTAATACAGAAAAATTTGAAAAGAGAGATTTTTAGCATATATACTTTTAAAGATTACTAGAGAGGCGCGCCGTTAAATAGCATTCAATAAATTACTTTTTGTTTACATTATTTTTATAATATATAATATATATGATACAAAAAACTAAACAATTTTTCTTTTTTAAAAATACCGAGCAAGCTCGTTAAACCAGATACTCTTTTTATTATATGTTGAACTGTTTTTATTAAAATTAAAATAAAACATTACATTTATTATAAGTTTTTCATGTCTGGATTTGTGTTAATGGAATTAATAAATGGTTAGTTGATGTCACTCTAAACAAACTGCTGCAACAAATATCACAAGACAGAAGTAGCAAAAAACAATACAGCAATATTTTAGACATTTATTTATTTGAATCCAAAGAGGAATCCGAACACTGCCAAGACACTTCAGTGTCTTCTGGTAATGATTATGATATTGCCTCATCCAAATGGATGGCTCTCACTTCAAATTTATCCTGAAATACTTCATAAGCTGATAACATATCGTCGTACTCAAATCAGAGGTCTACAACCACCAAAAAAACAAAGATGAACAGAAACGAAGCTAAATTATTAGTTTTATCAACAATTAAATGACTTTCGATTTTGTTTTGTTGTTTGTAGACCTAAGATTTGAGACCGACGATATTATACATTTATTATTTGATTTAAAAGATACTAAAGCCTACATTATAAAGGATATGGTTTTAAGACTGCAATCACCAATTTACATTATTTCTATCTTTCCTTTAAATTACATTTGTAAAAGGTTACAGCAAGTATACCCTTCAAGTGTCTAAGTGTGTGTGTGTGTGGCTTGAATTTAATTAGTGAATATTGATCTCAATTATTCTAAATCTGTGTTTCTACATGTAATAATACTGTATTATTTATTAATTTATGTAGTACGTTTCGATGCGAACGTGTTTATAGGTAGATCTTCAATTTTTCACCTCGTTCATTGGCACCCAGGGAAAATCATCCTGAAACGTAACATACACAAGCCAGTACAGCAAATTCAGGATACCAAACGACATTGGGAATCCTATTCGAGCGGTACGGTCGATTAGTGATACACTGTTTACGTAGCGATTATATCCACCTGTAGAAATAAAGCGAAGGATTAGCCAACAATATAGGTTAAATTGATAGTGTGTAGTATGTACTGTTCTTTTCAGTGGCTTCGCGCTGACGCTGGCGCCTGAACTTATCGTCGCCTAGGAAGCACAGCCAAATCTGCTTCCACTTTTTTGCTTTCGGCGGTTCAGTTTGCGTGGTGCGCTCCATCGTAGACATGTGTGAGGGCGTTTGCTTAAACATCATGGCGGGGTCCTAGAGAAAGGGTGAAAGAATAAGTTAGCCTAAATTAAATTCAATTACGCATTACGTCATTACGCACATTATATATTGGGCAGATGAGTGAGTTTCTCTTGCGGGCTGAGGGCGTCGAAGTCGAAGTTCGGTGTTGTGGTGAGTTCTGCACCGATGGCGTGTTAAGTGTCTCACCAATATGCTCAGTCTGGCCGATGTCTTCCCATTCGTCATCTGTCAGCGGATGAATCTCACCGCTTCCCACCTATTGTGAAAACATTAAAAATTTAATATGCTTTTGTTTTTTATTGTTTTAAATGCCTTGGTGAAGTAATGTACTCCAGCAAACTCGAGCAGCGTAGCAATGCAATAGAAGAAACTCATAAGCAAAAACCAGTCCAGGGCGGTGGCGTAGCGCACCTTTGGTAGATCCGTGCGGGAGTCCAAACTGAGCCAAAACAATAATGTAGATAACAAATATTCTTAGTAAATATCTATATATGATAAAAACCTGATTGTGGACAAAGTAAGCACGGTAGTAATGCCAAGACCAACTCGATCGCTGGTCGCCTCTCGATGAATCCAGAAGGACACCCATGAAAGTACAACAATGAGAATACACGGCACGTATACCTATACATAAATATAGTTATTCTAATTTTAATGATGGTTAAATGTAACATAGCAATAAAGCTCATTAAATTGATTGTTTAAAATTAAATCATTGCAATTACTCGGAGGCTTATGCGCATTTTGCTGCTTTTAGCCTGAACTAGAGCTTTACTCGAAAGCTTACTGGCGTAGGTCGTTATACATACACAACACACAGACACACACACACACTAAAATATAATGTGCTGCTGGTAATTCGAAGACACAAGTGGAAATTGAGTAGACAATGTGGGCGGGTGGATCGTGCACTCGAGGCGAGGCATGTAATTAAATTGCGCGCGGCGCAGTATTATACCGACGAATCTTGAGCTGTGTGATATGGCTGTGCGTAAATGCCGTATATATAAACACTCAGCCAGTATAATTGACTTTAAATAATATTAATGGCAATTTTGATTATGGCTGCGCGCTTCCCACACGGGAGGGTTGAGCTGTGGTGCCCTAAACAAGCTGAAGTATCGACTAAACTCATTTAGACGGTTCGTGATTGAGAAAATTTAGAAACATGACTCTTGAAAATTGTAATTGGAAATTCTCGAGAATTTTTGTAATAGAATTAAATTGTTTGTTGTATTTAATAATCCGTTGTATTTAAGCCGATTGACTTTGCCTCATATTCAATAAACATACAGCGGCAGCAGATTCTATAGGGAGCACTTTCAGAGGTGCAGGCAGAAATATTTTCATTACTCCAACTTTATGGCAGTGCAAAAATTGTTAGATATATCATAATTAAGTAGAATTAGGTACTTTTGAAACATGAACTGTGTGCATATTTTATTATTTTTTTCAAAAAAAGTTTTACAGTTGGATCACATAAAAAAACGATCGTTCGATATTGATCAAAACAGTGATATTTTGAGTTAAATTGCAAAAGTAACAAGACATAAACAAAACAGTGTATATAAGGACTGAGATCGAAAAATTGTAACTTTAAAATGTTATAAACACAAAATTCCCAAACAGACAAACAGAAATTATACAGTATATTTTGCGTTAAAGAATTTCTGATAAATTTCTGTTAGAATTTTTCCGCATTGTAACCTTTAGTATGAGTTATGACATCGGAAATGAAAAGACGCGAATTATATTGTTCGATTTTCTAAAGAAAATCCGCGATGGAGTCACAAAAAACGGTATCAAATGTTTTAAAGTAATTCGATATATCTATATATCTATATAGAGACTTGAACGTTGCCAAGAAAATCGGTTCTGGAAGAGAAGAATCCAAGGCAAGTATGGAGCAAGTATTTAGTTCGCAAAATCAAAACAGCTGCGGGCTTTAAGACTTACAAAGTACAGTCAGTAACTGACAAGAATTCCACAAAGAACCTGGAAGCACAGCGCCGAGCTAAACAGTGAAGTTAGATTTTTTTTCAAAATTCGTTATTGTGTGTGTTATGTATAGTCAAGATTCTCCCAATTTCCAGGACAGAAGTATTATACCGCAAAAGAACGAGGAAAAGTCGAGATACAATTTAGATCAAAACAAAAGTCAAAGCTCCCCAAGAATTTTCTCGTGTGGCAAGCGATTTGCACTTGTGGGCTAAGAAGTCAGAGTTACGGAACAACTAGCACTATTAATGGTGAAATTTATGTGAATGAGGCCTCCAGAAAAGATTGCTGCCATTTATTAGAAAACACAGAATTTCTTTCTTTTGGCCTGATCTAGCATCTTGACACTACAGCAAAGTGTCCCCCAAATGGTGCAAAGACAATAACATCGAAATAGTGCCAAAGGAAGCCAACCCACCAAATTGTCCAGAACTTCGGCCTGTTGTGAGATATTGGGCTCTGACCAAAAAAATAGAAGGAAACAAAGAAGGAAGACATAGAAGGTCTCAGAAGCCAGCATAACGGCGCTAATGGCAGGGTTACCGCGAAAAAGCTGGCAGATTTCTACAAACAAAAATAATCAAATTATTTGTGTTCACTTATTTAATCAGAAATTAAACTGTTTGAATTTTTATAATTGGATAAGTGGGTTCAAAGTTAGGGCAATTTAAAGTTAGACATTTTTTCGATCTCAGTCCTTAGTCTATTCGCTAAAATTTCAATTCAGCCATAATTCCTAACAATCATTTTTAGGAATTACACTAGCAAAACTAAAATTTATTTTAAACTCTTCTGTCCTCTTAAGAGGAATTTTGCGTGGGGAAATCGTTTCGTAGAAAGGCCTATTCAACTGGTCGACTGCACTTTAAAAAAGGAAATTCAAAATTCGGCTATTCAAAATTCGGCTTTTGAAATTTAATTGCGGTTGTTTCTACATATATTTTTTTTGTAATCTTTTGCTTATTTTTGATTGTATTTTGTATATTTTTTCTTTGTTAATAAACAAGCAAATTAGTAGCAAAAATGAAATGAAAAAAGGGAATTTACTTCATTTCCTTCTATGAGGACAATTGAGACCTGCGTGCGTTCGTTTCTTAATCTAAGAGACGTATATTTCAACATCAATCAATTCCTTCCATTTCCTGTAAAATTAAAATGTTTCCGGAAAAAATGTATATCTGGGTAACCTCCCTACAGAACTGGATCAAAAACATAAACAAATAATTTGATATTTTTATGTATACCTACTGCTTTTTCTTCTTTTCTAAAGAGGCTATAACTTCTAAACTATGCTTTATAACGACAGATATAACTTCTAAACAAAGCTTGATATCGACAGTTTTTTTTGTTATTTTCGTGTTATATAACATATCATATTTTATATAATTCCCAAATTCAAAATCTCCAAACACAAAGTCCCCAAAAAATCCCCAAACACAAAATCTCCAAATTCAAAATACCCAAAATGATGCCGAAGAACCAATTAATTTAGTCGGGATCGACTCAAAAAATCTAGATAAGAAAGTAAGTACCCTATTTTTTTATTTTTACAGAAGTACAGAAGTACTGTACACTATACAATACAGTGAATCATTGGCCTGTTTTATAAATGCTCGCGATCCTGATCGCGATAAAAAGCTAGGTTATCAGCATTAAAAATTTTGAGCTTGTTGATTATATCGAGCAACTTTGTAGTTGTAATACATGTGCTTATGCTGCTCGAGATATCAAAGAAGCGTTAATAAAACGGGCCTATTATATTATTCCGTCTTTATAGTATAGTATAGTATAGTAGTTTTGAAAGATCAAAAAACAAAAAAAATCTTAAACAAAATGGCCAATTTTTTTTTGATTATAAAATGCAAAGCGTAAAGTAATACACGCGCTCGCACGTGCAACTTGCTTTTCTGTTTTTTTTTTTGAGTCGATAACATTTTGTGTCATATATGAAAAAATTGCGGTTCCTCGGTATAATTTTGGGGATTTTCAAATTTGGGAATTTAGTGTTTGGGCATCTTGTTTTTGGAGATTTTGTTTTTGGGGAATTTGTTTTTCGGAATTAAAATTTTGGAGATTTTTTGACCGCGTATAACGCCGTTTGGACAATTTTGGACATATGATTACCGGAGTTTGTGGCTCTGTTGTAAGAGGTTTTATTTCTTAAAATAAGTAAATATTATGTGAGAGCTAAAAAAATGTTTGTTTTTAATTTGGATTAAAATATTTTTTTGTTGTGCATGTTTTTCATATAAATTCTCAACTCTTATTTTCTTGATCTTAAATACAAATAATACAAATACAGAAATTTAAAAAAAATGTCTCCTAAAATATTGGGAAAACGACGTGAATTGCTTTAGATAGGTTTTATTTGTTTACATGTTATTAAAATTGGCCGAATGATATACGATTGGCCGAATAACTATTGGCCGAATCACTATTGGCTTCGTTGGATTTTTAAAATATTTTTCCTTAATAGCCATTGTTAAATTATTTGAAATGCCCAGTTCAACTTGTTTGGTTTTGTCAAAAAATATTTTTAAAAATTATTTTCCAATAAATATTATATAAAAAACGTACGGTTCTCCGGCTGTAGTGACGGTTGCAAAAACAGAGATTTGTCGGTTTCTGAGGGCAGACGGATAAATGACTTAACGAAATTTTCTCCGTCGGGGTTTCTCCATATGCCGATCACACTGCAGACAAACAAAAACCGGTCGTTTTGACGGAGAAACCGTCCGTTGTATCCGTCAGTCTGGTCGTACCTTAACGGGTAATGGTCCAAACAATAATATCCATACAAAGGAGTCCATAATACACTGCTTTGCAGAGCTTGTGAAATGAAAAAGAAGTAGAGCTTTTCTTGTGTGGAATGTCCATACCTTGCAAGTATAAGATGGTCTATACTAGAACTAAAGCCTGAGAACCAAACGATATGACCAATCTTTAACTGAATGACATTTTGTCCTTTTTACCAAAGGAAAAATTGTTTACGATAGAAATAAATAGGATCGGAGGAGCAAAAAGGGTCTAAAGTGTTAATCTATCTTCAAAAACAGTAAAATAACTCTATGAGTTTTTACTAAAACATTAAATTGTCAATAATAGATTCTGTATCATCATACATTGTACGAGTAAACACAGTATAATGGGTCTACCGGGACTTACGTGCTGGAAATGTAACAAAGAAGTTTTATGTTATTTTTACCCATCCGAAATATCATATATTTAACTAGTACATTACAAATACATGTATTGCTCTGTCGAATTAATGGAATTTTCGAACTTTTGGCAAAGTGCAATAACGTACGAACACGTTGAGTGGCGGAAATTATTGGCTTGTCCGATTTGAATCCCTAGAATCAGCAAATTTGAATTGCTAATTCTCTGATATGGTCAGTCCATTCGCAGTCCATTCAATACTATATATAGTCTACACGCACCAGAAAATACATGGTTTTCTCTCTTGTGGTGGTTAAATGTGGAATTCTGTAGAATATATATTACAATATTAGCTTTCCTTTCGTAATGGTTTTGTGTATCTCTTATGTTTTCTATGAAAATTCATATTTAACATACAAAATAACATATTCAATATGCATAATGTAATTGCAAATATTATATGAATATCATGCATAATATCATCGAGCATATATAGTACATATAATATATATTATACAAAACATACCTAGCACAGATTAATGAATGGAAACGCTGCTTCAGCACCGTATTGTGAATTGTGCCGTAACTAATGATCTTATATTTAGCGTCGGCGGAGGTTTCTATGCGTCTCCACACTTATGTAGACATTGTACATAAAAAAGTCTGTCTCTCTCTCGCATCTCCTGCTTTCTCAACATATAACACCTTACAATAATTTATTAGAATTGCAAAATAAAAAAGGACGTGCCGCAGGGCAGCGCTGGACTCACAAATATAAAGCATTGAAATGTGTGTACTCGGGGGGATTCTCCAACCCAATATTAATGCAATGGAATCATATATTGCTCCATTGCACAGGTACCGCAGTCATAATATAGAAAAGTACTAAAATAGAGAGAAAAAAAACGAAACGATGGCATATGCGATGCTTTTCTAAAGCCTCATATAGACAATGAAAAGTGGTTATATAGAAATAGAATTCATTATTGCAAAGGATAGCACAGGTGGTGGCTGCCCGCCCCATGTGCCCCTCTGTGCTAACCTTTAACGCCATATCACAGTATAGAGGACAGGAAGAAAAAGTAATGTTTATACTCATACAGCATATATTATTTAATAAAACGTTGCACCTGTGCAAACGCGGTGGCATAAAAAGAATTGCGTGCACAATCGAAAATTATTTGTTTTAATATAAACAGCCGGTGCGACGCTGGGCAACGATATTATTGCCTAATTTGTTTTGTTTTTGGTCGTTGTTTATCGTATGCAAAATCGAGTGTAATTTAATTGCCCTAAAAAAAGTACACATACGGATAGTTTGTATATGTTCTACATTCTGGTCAATACGCATGACAATGTTAAAATTTAAATTTTAGTTTAACTATAACTTTAACTTTAAACAGTAGGTACAATCTACAACACTACACTATATAATTTAATTAAATTTTGTTAGTTTTATTATGAATATAATAAAAAAAATGTTTTCTTGTGTGAGATCATCATTCGCTTTTGAATGCGCAGATGAGCGGTATATCCAATATTAACGGTGGTGCGACGACACAACGGGCGCGATGCCAAAAAATTAAATTGGATAATCGCAGATTTAAGAAAACGCATGCACTATAGTGTAATGTGTTTATGATGTGTATTTATACATATAATGGAACGGGTATTTCATGTTTTTTTTGATAAAGCTCATATCACCAGTAAAACCATTTGAGGAGTATAAACATTTGAGATTGTAAAACCTAATGCCTAGTTAGACAAGTATCCAATTTTGGCTTGTCCAACTGTTGCTGACATTGTTTAAGAAAGGCTATCAAAGGATAAAGAGAGATAAAGAATTATTAAAGTATGCTGCCACTTCTAAAAAAAAAAATGAAAATTATCATAGCCTATGAATTTAGCGTGCTCCAAACAATTGAATTTTGTGCACCTCAATATTAAAAATCGTGCTGCTAATAATTCAAAACCATGCTCCACAAAATTTAAAAATGTGCTTTAACAATTCATAAACGTGCTCCACAATATGTAAACAAACAAGAGAGGAATTTCCGAGACACAAAAGTTTCTCATACTCACGGCTTCTATCCAATAAACAAAAATATACTAATGAACAATATATACTTATCTAGTTATGACAAATCGTAGTTTTTTAAAACTAAATTCATTGTTTCTGGG
>JAAAKO020058256.1:0-10479 GCA_010015015.2 Bolitophila cinerea | reverse complement strand
AAAAACGTCAACGATCTCAATACAACCATTCAAAATGACATTGCTGGCCAATTGGTTTCATATAAATCGATTGACACCGTTATGAATCAAGATGATGTGGTAAATTATCTAACCGATTTTTTGAATTCACTTAAATTGCCCAGATTGCCACTACATAATCTCCAATTGAAAGTTAGATCTGCAATTATTATGCTGCGCAAAATTAATCAACAGCGACTATATGGAATGGTACAAGTCGGGTAAAAGCTCATGAGAAATGTCATAGAAGCAACTATTTTGAAAGGAAAGTACAAAAGCAAAGATGTTTTAATTCCACGAATTCCAATGATTCCGACAGATTTGCCATTTGATTACAAACGCCTTCAATTTCTGGTTTGACGGACAATCAAATAATATTGTTTACCAAAAAGCCTTAAAATAATAAAAACAAAATCAAAACAAGAATAAAAGAATTGGTCAATGAAAAAAAGATATTTTATTTACTTATATTTAAAAAAATACTAGTGAATAATCAGATGATTAATGAACCACTTTAAATAACATTTTATCTATAGAAAGCAATTTATTGAAACGATCTAGAATTATCACAAAGTGAACTTTTCATTCAAAATTTTAAATTATTTTAGATAGGACAACGTCTGCCGGGTCTGCCAGTATAATATATTATAGACTTTAACCATGGTTTCTTAGTAAGCAAATCATTTATTTCTGTGTTCATATTTAAATTAATTGTGTATCACATTTAAACTTAACTAACCATTTGCAATTACGTATATTTATGAGATATGATACAATACAAAAACAATTTTGAATTTATACCTATAAAAACCTACTCTCTGCAATGTCACTATAAAAGTAAAAAGCAAACAAAAAGTTCAAAAAATAAATAAAAAATATCTTACTTACCTCTGTCAAAGAAAGTATAGCTTGTTTGAATGTATATGTGTTGATCAGTTTAATTTTTACGCAATTTAATGTAGACAGAGAGCAGCAGCGGGAGAAAGCCAAAATCGCCCCAGTCCAGGCGATCGTCAATCGAAATTCAAGTTCAAAGTTGGACTATGACACTTCAAAAAACAAGCAAAAGACCTTAGCGATATTGTGTTATGTTTCGTTACTTAATTTTAATTGACAATAACTTAAAAAATAGATTTTTGGCAAACTAGTTAGGGAGAAATACTCCAATGAGAAGCGCGCTCTAGCTTACGTATATTGTGTCTTGTACCACAGTCGAAAAGTTGGCTATCTGGAGTTCGGCTTAGATGCTTGAGCGTTCATGTGCGCGATCGTTTTTATTAGTACTGGCGCACAATAAACTCAATATCTTTTTGAAAAATTACCTATTCTTATGCGCCAGTCGTACATTTGACCGTTCGCGCATTTGAGCTGTTCCCGCTATCCGATATATTAACTCGGTTAATGCGGGGTTTTCATTGTGAAACACTGCAGAGTGCAGAACATGTTGAAAAATATTGGATTTATAATGCGATATACAGAGAAAAACATATTAAAACAACATTTTCGCCTGCACGATCACGAGAACGACTAATAGCGTCATTGGACATAGCGACATGATGCATAGCGTTATCGGGCATAACGTTATGGGCATAGTGACAAGAATATGTCAATGGATTTTTATACTGAAATGAGAGGAATGCTAATAAGGAAGTGTTTAATGTACAAATAAATTGAATTTGTAAATGGATGCGTTTATTCTTTGTTTTATAATTAAATTATTTTATTTTGAAAAGTACTTTCTTACCATTCTCTGGTAAAAAAATCACAATTCACAATAAAAATCGTTTCACAATAAAAATCCAACTTTCAATGGTCACTAAGCTGGTTGTGATTGGCGGCAATAATCAATGAAAAAAAAATATATATAGCAACAAAACCTTGCACCACCCTTTCCGCTTAAGGGATATTCTTCAGATTTTTTTGACATGTGCCAAGATATTTGGGTGGTGTAAACGAGGCTTGCGAATTGCGATTTCTATCAAGACAGCTGATGGTTCACCCAATGGAGAAAATTTATAACTATAGGAAGCACAATGGTCCCACATTGCGCCTTGCGTACGGCGAAAAGAGTACCCCACCATCACCCAAATATCAGCTATTTAAGGCAGCTGGCGATGGCCTATGGGAATATTTAGATATCCAGATTTGCTATTTGAAATTTACGGAGATACTCTCGAAGGATTCGGTCCCGGGAGGGTCTTGTTATAATATTGCATTGCTATATATATATACTTGTCGAAGTCGAAGATCGATAGGAGGGATGCCGTAGTAGTGCTAGACCCTGGTATTATAACGAATGCATCATATTGGATGATTCTGGCTGTTTTATGTTTCCTTTAGTAATATTTTAAAACGTAGCATATTGGAAACGTAGCTTATTGGAAAAAACATTTTACTTCGAAAGAAATATTGTTTAAAAAATAAAGTCGATTGGAAGTAAAACTATCGGTGATACGGACTTGTGAGCTTTGAACTCCTCCTCTGACGCGATTTGGTTTTGCCTGACAGCTCAAACAAAAGTAAATTTATAGCAGCTGCTTATCCCCAAATCTGCGGAGATTCGCTGTCATTTCTTCATAAAAAATTAATTAAAACTTGTATAAATATTGTATATATTTAATATTTACCCTGAAAAACATCAGGGCAAATTAGAACTCTTGAAGGAGGTTAACGCGACTTTTGGTAATCGTTTCCTCTAACAAATTTTGTTTTTCCACTGGTGACAACCGTACGTAGTTGCGCAACTCGTTGATTTCGCAGTTGTTTCCATTATGATGGAAATGTGTCGTGTTAAGAAACACAAAATGACTATGAAATGGCTATGACTATTTATGTTTTAATTGCTTGCTGATGTGCATCATAAAAAAATATTTTAAAAGACATATAGTAAAATAGCGTTAGCGTAATATCCGGAAAACAAAGATAGCCGCAGCAATTGTCGTACTGGCAACGCAAGAGATGCAAATAAAGATGAAAAGAAAAGAGTGAGAGAAATGTTTTTGCACCGCAAAAAAATGCATTTTAAACACGATGTCGAGAGATTATTTATAACGAATTTTGTATCATAATATATATATAAATTTTAATAAACATTTTTATTCATTATATATATATAATTATTTAAAAATTGTTTGTTTTAAATTTAAATACGTTGTCCATTATAGTAGTTATAGTTATAATATAATGTATAGTTTAAAATGATTGCGTGTCCACTGCATATCCACTATGTAATAAAGCAATCCTGTTGCCAAGAATTTTCAAATCTAGGCAACAGACGCGTTGCCAGCGATTGCCAACCGTTTTGACTACAGTTTCAAATAAATTTATCCTCCTAGTGAAGGCATTTTTAATCGTGTCGTGGTTATTGTTTAGTTATACAGACGTGTCAGCCAGCTGCCGATATTTTATATATTTTGCATTAGCAGCACATACACATACAGTGTTTTTGGACAATCATATATTTAAGCTAAAAAATGTAGTTTACAAATAAAAAAATAATATAACCACCGTTTATAAATAATAATTCAAGTAAAATAAATATATGTATAAATTATAAAAATATGGACACATTTTAATTTTATTCCAAGGTAGAAAAGTTAGGCTTTGCTTAAGAAAACATAAATTTATTTTTTTCAAAAATCTAAACACATCAATCACCTTATTTCACGGTGAAAGTGTAGTATTTCTCTAGTTTGACGTTTTTATTTAAATTTGAAATATACGGTACTCGGACTATTGCGATTTATCAAGATTTCGTGGACATCGAATCGGACGAATTTAAGGAAGATGTTGATGGGATCGGTGTAGTGGCTGTTCGGTGATGCTTTAGAGCTTCTAGAGGTTTCGCGGATGATTGTAATTTGTCAGTAATGCGTTTGGTGACGATACTGAAAGCAGTATATCGTTATAAGTACGATCTTACTCTGACTGTTTCTGTTTTGGCTCAAATTTAATTTATGTAGAGGAACGTCAAATTTTAAAGTATGTTCAAAATACCGACGCAATAGCCGAAAAGGACAACGCCTCTTGTGTATAAAATATGTATGATCCGGAGGTCCATCGGTTCGATTATCGGCAGGGGCATCTGATTTTATTTATCGAGTGTTTTTCGAATATGCACTTTAAATCAGTAGGTTCCTCTTGCTTAAAATAGACTTCTGAAATTGTCATGGTCATTTATTTATACAATCTCACCCAAAAATAAAACACTTATACACGTTGACAAAATATATCAAGAAAAACCTTTCTACATAGAGATATCTAAAAAAAAGTATATTTGTCTTGTAAAATCTCTTAGAGTCGCTTTAATGGCAAATTAGTTAATTTAATTAATTAATTTAATTAATTAATTTAATTAATTAATTTAATTAATTAATTTAATTAATTAATTATTTAATTTCAAACAATCGAGGACGAGTTTCGAGTGCTTGTTTAGCATAAGTGGCACAATAACCATGATCTGACCAATCGTGTGAACCCGTAAAATGGTGGATTGTTTGGTGTGCGATATTGTGCAACGGCCCCTATATCCCGCAAGGGATAGAACAGGGATGTGAGAGAGACAAAATACCCTTATTTGGGATAAATAATATCATCCAATTTAGCTTACTCCATATAATTCCATGTTGTCCACCAAATAATTAAAAATCTACCTAAATTATTACACACATTATTTTCTTTAGGAGAACAATTTTTTTGGAGAGCGATTTATTTTATGCCATAGTTAATTATAAAAACAAATATAAATTTGTTTATATAAATTCACTAAAACAACAAACAATAGAGGTATAGATGTCTATTTTTTAACACAAAATCATTAAAATACATACTTTATATATTTTAACTTGCCTTTTTATATGCCAAATTTTAGATGCTTCACTGGAAGTTGGTTAAAAACTTGTCGAAAAATCTGTCAACAGTCATATAAATCAAGCGAAGTAAAAATAAGATTTTAATTAAGTAAGAGAGATTAAAAATATGTTTTTTAAACACAATCTTAAAAAAATATAAAAATATTTGAATTTTTCTTTTTTTCTAAATATATTTTTTTTTTTTTATATTTTTCGTTTTATATAACAGTTCATTTAATAAGTCTGTAGGATAAGTTAGAAAAAAACAAACATTTTAGAAAAATCGGTTTAATTATTCAAATTAAACGATTATAGCGGTCATACAATTTTTCGATACCGCTTTTATAGTAAAATTTCTATTTCTCGTCAAAATAGGCCTCAGTTTTAGCGATGACTTCTTCATTGGACATACATTTCTTTCCAGCAAGCATTCTCTTGAGATCTGAAAACAGAAAAAAGTCGCTGGGGGCTAAATCTGGAAAATATGGTGGGTGAGTAACCAATTCGAAGCCCAATTCAATTTTTCCATCGTTTTCATCAATTTGTGACACGGTGCATTGTCTTGGTGAAACAAAAGTTTTTTCTTTTGCAAATGTGTCCGTTTCTTTGCGATTTCAGCTTTCAATCGATCCAAAAGTACACAGTAATAGTTGCTGTTGATAAAGGTTCCTTTTTGGATATATTCGATGAATTCTGTTCGCATCCCAAAATACAGACGCCATCACTTTACTGGCCGACTGTTGCGTCTTTGCTCGCTTTGGATTTGGTTCGTCGACTGCTGTCCACTCAGCTGACTGTCTTTTGAATTCTGGTGTGTAATTGTGAAGCCATGTCTCGTCCATTGTCACATATCGACGAAAGAATTCCATTTTATTGCGGTTTAACAGCGCCAAACCCTCCTCTGAAGCATCGTTTCGCGTTTTTGTTTTTGGTCGAATATGAGGAGTCCATATAGCTAGCGGATACGAAAATGCGCGATGGGATTTAGCGCGAAACTGAAATGCCCGTTTTCGACATTTATTATTTTTTTTATTATCCAAGAAAGCTTATAGCACCCGCAAGCGCATGCATGCGACCTTTGCGCTTCGCGCATTTTTAGTAAAAACTACAAATTTCAAAATTAAATAGCCATCGCGCTATGTCTCAATCGGTCTAAATACGTGGAAAATCCTCTGCACCGACTGTGAGCTCACGCGGAACCCTCTTTGCTCAGAGCTTTTGCATACCCAAATGTTCGTGTAAAATGGTAAAAACACTACCATCTGATATCTTTACAATGTCAGCTAGCTCGTGCACCTTCAATTTGCGATTGTTCATAACCAATTTGTGTTTTTTTCTGTTTTCTGGAATAACAGCCTCACTTGGGTGTCCACTGCGCTCTGCATCATTTGTGCTAGTACGACCACATTTAAATTCAGCAATCCTCTTCTCTATCATTTGTCTCCATGGAGCAAAGTTCGGATAATGTTTATCAAACCATTGTTTGGTTTCCACTGTATTTTTTTCATCAAAAAGCAATGCTTTAATTAAACTTGAAATTCACTTTTTTAATTTTTTTTACAAGTATCGTTTGAAGGTTAGTACTAAATAAAAATCATACGGAAAAAATCTAGTAACGCCATCTATGTGTCATCCTATGGACTTATTGAATGACCTAGTATATTATAGAGTACGACTTGTCCCTTTGTACGAATTGCTATATTTATCGATGGTTCTTCTCTCTGGACAGACCGAGAGAGTAATTAGGTGTGTATGGATGATAATTGAAGTGTTTTACAATACTCCGGACCGGAGTAATACACTTATGGGGCTGCCACTGTTGGGGTAGCTATTTTGGTTGCAACGTGGTTCTTTTAAAACTTTCACGGTTTCACATAAGATTACGGTAAAGTATAAATTGGCTTGGTCGTATAAGCTCCACAAAGGTTTTGGAAAAAACAAGAGAGTAGAGTCTCGTTTGTTTTAGTTTATATATACGAGTATATATATGTATATATATATATTTTTTTTATACATATTTTTATTGTTGACTTGTAGAGAGAAAATCTTGGGATCAATTGCATGAGGACGTTATAACTTTATTTAACTATCATAAATATTTAATGTATATGTCAGATGTGACTCATGTCATACTCATCCTATGCCAGTATAAGTTTAGGTGAAGATATACACAATTTATATTTATTTATTAATATATATATATATATATATATATAAATGGCCGAACATCGTTTCAGATTAAGAAGAATACTGGGAATACGTGATTGATCAAAACATTGATGGGATATTCAACGAAATTCTGTATATTAGTACAAAAAAACCAATAGCATTTTAATTGAACATTCCAAAATTATTCTTACGTCACCGCAAACCTGTGCTTTACCTAGATATTAGCTAGGCGCACGTGTGATGAAATTCTATACAAATATACTAAACATATAGTATTATGATTATGAGCGTAATCTTTTGTTTATGATTATTTTAGTATACCTGAGCTGTGTGTTTTTTCTTCTTCTTTTTATTCACTACAATTCGACGATGAGCACAAATTCTATTTTAATCCTCTATAGTAATAAACATACGTAAATCACTGAGCTATATCATATAGCCAGCACACGACATTGAAGATATTTGAGCACCTGCGATTTTTTAAGTGTTTGTCAAAGAATGTGTGTGTATACCTCTAAAAATCATATCCATTGGTGAGATTATTTATCGGTAGAATAGCAAAGCATTACTTCCTATGTGCATTATAAACAAACAATTTGTAAAAAAATATTAAAATGTATTTTTTTTATTTGGCTAAAGTGAAGATGATGATTATAAGGAGTCTGAAAGAGACTAGTCCAGCACGTAGACCACCAGATGGACCCATTGTACTAGCCAGATTTCTTAGTAAACTTTGCAATCCGCCCAATCAGTAGCTCCAAATAAAGAAATTCTGGGGTGGTGGCGGCAAGCGGCAGTCTTAAATCAGCCCTACATATAGATGACATAAGCGCACCGATTTTTTAAACGTTTATGTCATCTTTCTGTTTTTTTTATGAATTGAGCGGTAATGCAGCCAAAAACTTTTCAGCTTAAAATAATGGCTATACTCATGTTGTAAGTTGTTTGGTTTTGTTTTTTTTTAGTAAAAACGGCTCCCAAAAAACGCGCAATGGCGCCAAATAGTTTAATAATTTACCCAGAGTATGGAATGCTAATGCTTGTGACGTGTAATGTGTTTGGCGGAGATGTCTTGGCTCAAAACTCAACTCGTCTGCATAAAATTGTTATTAACTTTACTGTGATATGTAGTTTAATCCTAAAAAAATGTATGTAAATGTTCGATATATAAGTATGTAATAAGTATATTGCATATCTTGGGGTGGCACATAGTCCACATCCCTCCCCACAAATGGAGCCTCTGCTAGGCGGTCGAGCTCATCCCGAGAAAACTGGTTTGGTAGAAACATTCTCTATGGTTCAGAGTGGCATTCGGCGAAAATGAAGATCCCATTGTCCCGCACCTGCTACAGGTTGACCTTTTAGAGAAGCCCAACCTATTTAGGTGCGCCTATTTACTTTGAAGTGTCCAGTTACAATGCGGAAAACTAAGCCAAAGTCACTGCTCAAAAATTAGCGCTAATTTGGGTATCGTTTGAGTAGCTTTGATATTTGGTAGCAAGTCCTGGAGGTCCAGTGTGAGAGTTGGTTGTTTTTTTATAGGGTCTTCCGGAGTTAAATCATAATTTGGACGGCGCTTTTCGGGCCTGTGAAAGATATTTCACTAGCGGTATTAGCCAGTACATCCGACCCGAAGACATAGCAGTTTGGAGAAAGCCCTCGGTATAGAACACCCTACAATGCGCTGGGACAGTTTACTAATGATACATTCATCTCTGGTAGAAATTATTACTTTAAAAAGTCTTTTAAACCGAAATGAAGGTTTGATGTAATCAGACGGCATTCCAAACTACGAATTTAAATGTAATGTATCGCTCCAGATGTAGCTATTGTGCTACCGATCTGGCTTCAACTTCAAAAACATGTGAAGCGGTGGTAGGGAAAAATGTATTTTCAAAGTGGATGTAGGAGTAGTTATCATAAGATTTTAAATGCTAATAAAAAAAATTTCCGTTGAACATTTACGACTGTTCGTCTCTTAGCTTTTTACTACCATACTATGGCATATAGGTAACCAGGGGTCTAATATAATTGCCAGTGGCCAGTGGACCAGTAAACCACTTTAGGAGAAAACCAAAATACCTTCCAAAAGCCTTCCGGCATTTCCAATAGACGTTAGATTTTTGCATCAGATCGCATTTCTTCAGAGGAAAATCGTTATGTCATTGGTATAAGCGAGTGTAAAGAAGTGTCTCTCTCATTAAATATAACAAGAAGGTCTTTGACAACCCGGCACAAGTGCGAGGGGAACCCCGAGAGTCTTTAAGGTAAGACGTTAACAACGTCACTTTCTGTTTCGTTCAAAGTGGACAATTCTCTGCAGTTAAAGCTGGGTTTAAATTTTCAAACATTCGCTTGCAGCAAAGTGTAAACAAGAAGAAAATACATATTGGAATCAAATGCGAGAGAGACATATAACATTTACATCATTTCAGTACACAACAACAAACATGTGCAAGCGCAGCTCTCTTCTTTTTTAACAAAAACATTAATTTTTTTTTAAATCATACATATTTTAAAAGTGGTATGCACTTTAAGGTATAGAAAACAGTAGTAATGATTTTCGTGGTTCGGTTATTTTAAGTTGGTACATTAGTATAAAATGTAGAGTAGAATGGGGCGAAAGGACCACTTTTTCAAATTTTGATCTTTATCTTAGTATATAAGAGATAAGAAGTTGCGTTCTTTAATGAAAATGTATTTTGGCTAATCTTTATGGAAGAATTCAAATTCTTATCTCTTATAAATTCGAAGCTACAGCCATTCTCCTCGACCCTATCAAGTGGCTATTACACCCTACCAGGTGATAAAAAAAATAATGGCATACATATATTAACATCATGATAGTTTAATACATTTTTTGGTTTTTGCTACTCTATGCTTGTTGTTGCTAGTATTTTGCTTGTTTTATGTGAAGCATAAACTTTCTTTCCATTCTCTGGTAAATTACATTCTTTAAGCGCACTGTCGCACGATTTTCTTAAAAAACCAAAAAAAAACATTCAACATTTAGTGGTAAACTATTATTATTTTTTTAAATTTAGTGCAGATAACTTTTTGTCTCTCTGTCGTCCTGTATAAAATAAAAAATAAAAACCAGAAAAAAACGTGTAAAAATATTCAGTACCTCCTTCTTCTTTTTTTGTGCAAAATTGCGTACCGTACCAAATTTTTCTATCCCACAAAATTCTAAAAAAAATACCACTTTTCTTTTCTTGTACCGCAAATTTCCGAAAGGTGCGTACCACTTTAATTCGTACCTAAAAAATCGTATTCCTATTTAAAAATCCTTTAATTTGACACAAAACACACTTACCTTAAATTTTTTATCGCTCCGAAATACTGTTTTTGTTTGATTTAACTAAACTGTGAACAACTACTATTTCTGAGAGGGGGATAATTCACTCATCAGTAATCAATAAATGTTTGATCTTTAAAACCG
>JAAAKO020058245.1:0-10481 GCA_010015015.2 Bolitophila cinerea | reverse complement strand
AGATAAATAAGAAAAAAAGATATAAAAAAACACACCATATCAAAGGAAAGTATAATAATTAAAAAAATAAAAAAAACTAATTGTAGTAATTTTATATCAAAACAAAAAAAAAATCAATTCGCCTATTGTTAATTCCAAATATTTTGAGTTGAACACCCCTAATATATATATATATATATATGTATATATATATATATATATATAAATACACACATATACATATTAATATAAACACTTGTCGCGGCCTCACATTGCGGATCCGTATCTGCGTATGCCTTCTCAGTCCTCATATGTAATTCCCTGTAGAGGTTTTCCAATTGCGTTTTTCATGTTAATTGAGCTTGCAACGCAGCGCAACGCGGCGGCGCGGCGCGGCACGGTGGCTCCAGTATACGTTTATTACATAATAATGTTAATAGATTTTCCTGTTGCGATATACCTGTATTGTATATGTGTGTGTCTGTGTGTGTGTCTGTGTTTAATAATGTTTAGTATTTCACTAAACACATTAGAAGCGGAGTGCATCGAATTTGCTGGTAACGATTCGCCGACGAGGAAATAATTTGAAACTTATCTTAAATTTGCTTCCTTTATAGTTTTGTGCACACACACACTCACACACACACACACAATGCCAGCCAAACAAATCGAATACAATGTCGAACAAGATATTCGTGACAATATATTCTTTAAGATTCTCCATCGATATTTGATTGTACATATAGTTTTGATAAATTCGTACGATATTGCGCCCGAGTCAGGGTCTGTGATAATTTACAGTGTATTTTTTGTGTAAACACCCACACTGTCAGACATCTGGAAAATGTAGTTCTATATAAGAAGAAAATGATTGGGATCATATATATATTTTTATTTGAAGAGATTTTTCAATTCGCATTTGGAGAGATATTTCAATTCAAGTTTGGAGAGATATATCAAGTCACAATTGGAGAGATTTTTCAAATCACATTTAGAGAGATATTTGAACTCAAATTATGAGAGTTATTTCAATTCATATTTGGAGAATATTTGGAGAGATAATTAAATTCAAATTTGTAGAGATATTTAAATTCAAATTTGGAGAGATATTTCAACATACATTTGAAGAGATATTTTAATTTACACTTGGAGAGATATTTCAATGCAATTTTAAGAATATATTTCAAATTTCATTTGGAGAGATAAATCAACAAACATTTGGAGAGATTTTTCATCTCAAATTTGAAGATATATTTTAATTCACAATTGAACAAAAATTTCAACTCACATTTTGAGAGATATTTCAACTTAAATTTAGAGAGATATTTCAATGAAATTTTAAAAATATATTAGATTTTATTAGTAGAGATATTTCAATTCACATTTGGAGTAATATTTCAACTTAAATTTAAAGAGATAATTTAATTTGCGTTTGGAGAGATATTTCAATTCAAATTTGAAGAGATATTTTAATTCGCATTTGAAGAGATATTTCAATTCGAATTTGGAGAGATATTTCAATTCACATTCGGAGAAATATTTCAATTCATATTTGGAGAGATATTTCAAGGAAATTTTAAAAATATATTTCAGATTACATTTGGAGAGATAATTCAACACACATTTGGAGAGATATTTAATCTCAAATTTGCAGAAATATTTCAAATCGCATTTGGAATTCAATTCACAATGGAGAGATATTTGAATTCACATTTGGAAATAAATTTCAATTCAAATTCGGAGAAATATTTCAATACAAATTTGGAGATATATTTCAATTCGCATTTTGAGAGATTATTTAACTTACATTTAAAGAGATATTTTAATTTAAATTTGGAGATATATTTTAATGCAATTTTAAAAATATATTTAAGATTACATTTGGAGAGATAGTTTAACACACATTTGAAGAGATATGTCAAATAATATTTTCAATTCACAATTTAAAAAAATATTTCAATTCATATTTGAAGGGATATTTCAATGCAATTTTAAGAATATATTTCAGATTTCATTTGGAGAGATAATTTAACACACAGATATTTCAATTCGCATTTGGAGAGATATTTCAATTCACGTTTAAAGAGATATTTCAATTAACAATTGGAAAGATAATTGAATTCACATTTGGAGAGATATTTCAGCTTAAATTTAGAGAGATATTTTATTTCGCATAAGTAGAGATACTTCAATTTACATTTGGAGAGATATTTCAATTCACAATTGGAAAGATATTTCATTTCATATTTTGAGAGATATTACAACTTAAATTTAGAGAGATATTTTAATTCGCCTTTGGAAAATTATTGGAATTGACATTTGAAGATATATTTCAAATCACATTCAGAGAAATATTGCAATTCAAATTTAAAGAGATATTTCAATTGGCATTTGGAGAGATATTTCAACTTACATTTGAAGAGATATTTCAATTGACAATTGGAGATATAATGAAATTCACATTTGCTGAGATATTTCTACTCAAATTTGGACAGATGTTTCAATTCGCAATTAGAAAGATATTTCAAATCACATTTAGAGAGATATTTGAACTCAAATTTGGACAGATATTTCAATTCACATTTGCAGATATATTTCAAGTCACATTTGTAGAGATATTACAATTCATATTTGGAGAGATATTTCAACTGAAATTTGGAGAAATATTTCAACTCAAATTTAGAGAGATATTCAATTTGCGTTTAGAGATATATTTAAATTCATTCTTGGAGAGATATTTCAATTTACATTTGGAGGGATATTTCAATTTACATTCGTAAAAATATTTCAATTCCAATTTGAAGGGATATTTCAATGTAAATTTAAGAATATATTTCAGATTTCATTTGGAGAGATATTTCAATTCACATTTTGAGAAATATTTCAACTCAAATTTACCGAGATGTCGCAATTCGAGTTTGAAAAGATATTTCAAATCACATTTGGAGAGATAATTCAATTTACAATTGGACAGATATTTCAACTTACATTTTGAGAGATATATTTAAATTCACATTTGGAGAGATATTTCAATGAAATTTTAAAAATATATTTCTAATCAGATTTGATTGATATAGTTCAATTCAAATTTTGGAGATATAAGATTAGGGCCACTTTTTTCACGAAGTTCTTAAATCTCTCAGAGCGGCTATATATTAGTTTAGAGCTAGATGATGATGATGCTGATGATGATGATTATGATGATGATGATGATGATGATGATGCTGATGATGATGATGATGATGATAATGATGATAATGATGATGATGATGATGATGATGATAGGAAGAGGACCCTCTAACTAGAGAGGTCTAGCACCTATAGGCCACTGAGTGGGTCCATTGTATTTCTACCCGTAAACATAAGTCGGTCGACCTCCGAGAACCTACCCGATCTTTTGGCAAACTCAGCAATCTTACTCAGAGAGAGAGAGAAGATGGAGCGAGCCAAGATGGATCTTGTAGGCAAGAGAACACTTGCCATCTGAGGATATCTAGTGCAGGACACTCAGCTAGGAAATAAATGGAGGATTCAATTTCCCCGCACCGGCAGGTTGGACTATCATACTATTGCAACCGATGCAGGTGTTTGTTAAGTCTGCAGTGACCCGTAAGGATTCCGCAGAACAATCTGAGCTTAGCTGATCATACTTTCGCTCTAGGTTGCCTTAGAAAAATCTTCGATGTATCGCATCCGTTTCTGAGGACCCAGTGCATGAGCAGAGCGCTGCTCAACAAATCTTTCACCTACGATTTCCTGATTGATGTCACCGATCGCCCGTTTTGGTCCAGTGAAGTGTGATTCGCTACCATCATTTCCGGATAAAAGATCGGCCAGTTCGTTGCTCGGGATTTCTGAGTGACCAGGTACCCAAACCAATCTAACAGGCGAACTTAGTGATAGCTCTTTTGGTGCCTTCCAACAGCTAAGCACCAGTCCAAAAGTGAATCCAGAGCCGCTAAGAAATTTAAGTCGTATCAAATAAAAACAGTCACATCTTCTTCGCCCCCGCGCAGGATTAACTGAGCGCATGCGAGGATGGCATAAATTTCTGCTTGGAAACAGAAACATACCCACCCAGAGAGATGCGGTCGTATCTTCAGTTGAGGATAGGTTGGAATTATGTATTCCAGCGTCTGAAAGCCTCTTTTTGAGAGAACCGTCGGTGTACTACACCGTCCCATCTGGTGGAGCTAGTCTCCCGCGTGTCCAATCCTCTTTTGAAGAAATAGCGACTTCAAACCTTCTTCTAAAACGAAAACTCTGAATGACGTAGTCGGATGGCATTCCAAATTCTGGCCAAAAGAGTGATGGTCTCGCTCCAGATTAAGGTGTGACCCTTTGAAGAGGTTCTCCAACATCCGCTGAGGAAAAGTCTTTGTTCCGCCGACCTTGCTTCTGCCTCGATAAGGAGGTGGAGAGGAGTCATACCCAAAATGACTTCTAAGTCAGATGTGGGACTGGTTCTCATAGCACTGGATATGCCGATGCAAGCCAGTCGTGGAAAATTCTCTAGTTGCCTTCTCGATATTTGTCACTACACGATGGAGGCGTATGATGCGAAGGTTCTGATAATGGCTAGGTAAAACCAGTGGACCACTTTTGTTGACAGTCTCCTCGACCTAAAGAAAGCCTTCCGACATTAGAGTTAGAACTTCCTCCAGCTTTTATGCGACATTTACAATGCGTTCTTAAGTTTGGTTTTATTGACACGATTTAGAGGTCAATTACGCTTTATGGTCGTAGCTCTAACTTTTAGAACCGCTCTAAATATATTCTTTGGGAAATTACAAAAAATCCCAATAATCTGACAGAGATTTGACAATACTTCAGAGCCAGCACCATTATTATGTTTGAATGCTTACATTCTCCACTTCAGTCGTAACGGACCAGTCCAGAGGCTTTCAATCGGTCTACGATGCCCATTTGTGGTGTGTCGTCGTGTTGACGGCTGTCTCTAGCCAAACGTCATTCTCGGTAGCAGATTTTTAAAATAACCGGTACTGGAATTCTGTCTGGCGTGGACGTAAGAAAATACGACTAGAACAACGAATTCCGCTCTGGTGACAGCTGAAATCACCAACGTTTGCTTTCGTGCGTCGTTTTAAAGGCAACTTCAACTTGTTATTATTTCTTATCGACTAAATAACAGAATCGCAGCCCGAAGCCCGAAGCCCGAAACCGATTTGACGAGTTCTATATAGTGCAGTTGTTTCCTAGGATAGAATGGCTATTGCAGCGGATTGACTGGTTATAGAGAAGGGTGTTGGATAACAAATTTTCATTTTTTGATCTTTAGTTAATCATGGAGATTGGAGAATATTGAAAACCTTAGGGCCTTGTTTGATGACTTCGATGGGTCCAAGATACGGTGGTTTAAGGGGTCTGCGTATCGTTTCGTCGCGGACGAATACATATAAACAATTCATCATTTCGGGATGGACAAACGATTGTTGCGTCGTATGATGTGTCTGACCCAGTTGGTATCACCGCGACATGCTATTGAAGCGTTTATCTGCCGAGGATATCTTTCAATCATTCCATTTACTTGGGGATGATAATGTGTGTGATACCAAGACGATTGTTTAATTCGGCGAAAAGGGCGATTTCGAATTGTCGACCACGATCTGTTGTGATTCGATTAGGCACTCTGCATCGTGAGACCCAATTGCTGATGATTACTAGACCGATGGTTTCAGCAGTTTGGTCCATCATAATTGGACAGATATTTAAACTCACAGTTAGAGAGATATATGATCTCCAATTTGAGGAGATATTTCATCTCATATTTGGTGAGATATTTACTTAACGGTATATAAGTCTGTAACGGTACCAGACGGTCCTTATGGTACACTATACAGCGTGTAAATTTGTAAGTACAAATATACATTTCAAGTGAAAGTCTACATAAAACAGTAGCGATGGTCAACGAAGATGATATTTTGAATATTAATCCGTCCGATGGTAAATAGTGCGACAAAAATAGTATTGAAGACATGGAGTTGTCACAAAAGGAACAGTCAGATATGAAACCAAAGCCATGCTAAAAAAAATGTGGTCGTCATCGTCAGCGAAGTCAGAGTCCGTCACGAACTTACAACCGGGTTCATTTCAAACAGTCTTCAGTACCACACCATGTCCGCAATGTGGTCAGAGAGGTCTTCACGAATAAGCAAATTGCCCTGCAATTAAATGGAAGTGTAAAGTGTTACACATGTCATGAGCTAGGTCCTAAAAATAAAACGGTAACATTTTCCTTGTCTGAAAATCATTGCGACGAGCGTTCTGAACCACCAATCGATGTCAAAGTCAATGTTACAAATGATAGTATCCTAATGGAGGTAGATATAGGAGCAGATTCGTCATTTATCTGTCATGAAGAATATCCATAATAAGGTTAAGTATTTTTTATGTTATTTTATAATAATCAATTATACATAATCAATAGTTGAATATTTCTGAAGAATCCAAAGAACTGTTAACTATTAACACCCATAAAGGACTTTATCGATATAATCGATATTAATTGGTGCAGGAAATGAGAATGAGTTGATTTTTCGATAATTTACTCTCAAACTGCACCTCACGTTTAACTGCAAACATTGCACGTAATTTGCACGTAAACTGCACGCAAGCTGCACGTGCAAACATTGCGTGCGTTTTTTTGTTAAAAATCTGTCCTGCGTGCATAAAAGAGTATTTTTTATAAAAAATACAATCGTGTTTTTTATTGTATAGCAGGTCTATAAAATAAAAAAGAGGACTGACGCAGCTGGCAGAAATCATAAAATCCGCTGTAGCTGTGAGCTAGGAGGAGAAATTCACGGCCGCTGAATGTGAATAGATCTGTTGCGACTATCTCAAATGGGTAGGTTGGAATTTTCTTTAACAACAGTGACTCTTTCGTATTTGACCTCTGTGTTTTCTCACAGGTGGTGCAACGCTCAACGTGCTCGATTATGACCTTTGATATGTTTACCCAAAACAAATTGTGGCGGGCTATCGACAAAGTCCTTTGGAGACCCTGGTGACCTTTGTGCAGCTGCTCGAAAACGCGGTATTTTTCAGCCTCTGGAATGATAATCTTTTGGTCGTTGTAGAGGAAGCCTTGAAACTCTGATATTTTGTCTCTGAATTTCCAGAAAGGTTTCAGCATGCTGGGAAGGTGGTTTTGCTCATCTGGCCCACCCTCGCAAACGCACTGCAGGAGCGTTATTAACGTACTGTCATCTGCCTGATCGGAGATCGAAATAATGCTCAAAATTTGCTGGAGCCTTGTTGATGCAGTCCCGACTCAGCGTATCTGCAATGTGCATGGTTTTGCCATTCTGGTAGATTACATTCGGCGAGTACTGGGCAATGTCAAGTAAGATTCGTTGCAGTCGTTGTGGTGCATTTGACATCGGTTTTTTGATGATGGACTCCAGTGGCTTATTGTCGGTTTCGACCGTGAGAGTTTTGACATAAATGTACTCATGGTTCTACTTACAGGCGAAACGTATACCCAGGGCCTCCTTTTCAATTTGCGGATACCTCATTTTCCCCTTGGTGATTTCGGGTTGATCGGCCTGAAGAATCGCTGCTCCCAAACCATAGGAACTGGCGTCGCACTGAAATTGTACGTCCTCGTTGACGTTGTAGAACCGGAGAACCCGGGGAGACGAGAGGGCTTGTTTTATTTTTTCGACTGCTTGAGCTTGATGAGGCGTCTACTCCGCTTCTTTCTCCAACAGTCGTCGCAAAGGCTGGGTGATTTGTGACAAGTTGTGTATGAACTTGGCGAGATATGTCACTGCAGCTCCAGCTTGCTTTCGGGAACTCGCAATTGACTAATCTCTTCAACTTTCTCCGGATCGATCTCAATGCCGCTTGCACTGAGAATGTGTCCAAGAAATTTAATTTTTGACACACCGACGACGCACTTTTCCTTGTTTTGTGTTCGTTCGTGCTTCGTTGATGCGTCGAATTACTGCTTCGATCGGTTTTGTTGAGCTCCGCTTGGCTGCTTCCGTGGATCAATATGTCGTCCATTGATGCTTCCGTTTTTTCAATTCCGTTCAACAGCTTTGTCATGATTTGCTGAAATTTTATGGCATCGCAAACGTCAGACATTTTTATGTTCGCTCGGACAGCTTAATTTGCCAGAAACCATTCTTGCAGTCGAGTTTCGTAAAGGTCTTGGAACCGCTGATTTTTGCTGCGATCTCTTCAAGCGTCTTCAACGGGTAATGGCGACGAACGACGTTTTCGTTTACGTCTGTAGGATCGATACGCGCCCTCGCTGCTTTACGATGACTATTGGTGTTACAGACGGTATTGCTTCGGTGACTTCCCGTATTACGTTCTGATTCTTTTACCATCTGTCGGTATGCGTAGAAGATTCGACGCGCTGCGTGTACTTCGAACGATGGGTTGTCCACGAAGTCGATGTTGTACTCGATATATTTTAAACATCCGAGTCCCTCAAAAACCGCTGGATCTACCTCGACCGTGTCAATGCGCCGGATTAAACCTGTCGCCGTGCAGCTATTCAACCCCAAAACTGGTTCGGTCTTCTCGTCGACGACGATGAACTTGATGCTGACAAATTTGTCCCGCACCTTGGTTTTCGCGGAGATCTACCCAGATTCCTTGATTTTGTGGCCCCAATACGTGACCAACCGCTTTGTGCATGACGGCGTAGTGACGCCTAATTTTTCAGCGACTGATTTCGGCCATACATTGTCTTAACGCCAAGGATTTCGATATCCTCAAACCAATGGATGTCGTCGTCACGATTTTATAGCGCTCGCTCTGTTGTGCTGATGTAGTCGATTAAGAAATTCTCCTCGTTTCGATAGTGCTAACTTTATTTGGACGATGTTGTCGTGCACCTCCGCTCCCACTACTGCTACCACTGCTGCTGCTGATTCGGTAAATCTCTGCAAATTGTCCTTCTCGATCGCACTTGTTACTGCACCTCTTCTTGAATGCCGGACATGCTTTTGGCCCATGTGTCCGATCGCATCGCATGCAGTTAAACGTTTCTGCGGCGGATGGCGATGCCTTGTTACGCTGGTTCCGTATTGCGTATACAGCGGCTGGACCTTCTATCAGGGTGCGCAACTGATTCGATGCTTGTTCACTTGCGCGACACTTCTGGATGACTCGATCCAACGTTGATTCCTCCGGTTCGGACATTAGAGTTAGAACTTGCCCCAGCTTTTTCTGACATTTTGTAACGTGTACGTTTTTGTGTTTCTGCTCAAACGTCTATATATAGAGGCGTTTAAGCAGATGCAAGGAGAGACGTGGTTGAGCACTCACGGTGGACGGTCGCATGATCGTTCCGCTGAGAAGCCACCGGAACGAGAGGCCAAGTGGTTGGCTCTCGGGTGGTTCCTTACTGCATCAAAGGCCTTGGGGACGCATGAGACGTCCGGGTCTTAGCCCGGCGTGAGATCAGCTCTGGTTTTAGTGTTCGGTGTTTTTATGTAAAATATTATGTGTTTTGTCTTGGGAACAATCACTGGAGAGGCATCTTGCCAATCCGCTGCTGCCCTAGCCAGGCAAGGGAAATGCGGGAGGAGTGGTGGCCGTAAAAGGCCGGCTGGCTTGTCATATTTTTTGGCGAAGCTCCTCCTGTCGAGGTTGTTCCCGTTACATCGCTCAAATTTGTAAATAAGGGAATGACGTGGTCCAACTTGAAAAACATTCCATACTTTATTGTAGAATATACCTTGGTTAATAAAAAATTCAAAAAAGAAATCAAAAATATTTCAACTTGAAGGAATTAATTGTAATAGATGTCTCATATATTTTTGTTCTCATATACATATACCTCTATAGGTACGTCAAAAAGTAGCGCTTTATTACATATAAAAAAAATAATAGCAAATGAAAAAAATTCCACATTTCTGAACAGGTACTACTATTTACCTTAAAACCAATGTAACACATTTTTTCCAACACCCTTCCTAGGCTAGTACCGTTTTAGCCAAATCCTCCACTGTTTATGAGACAGGTTCATTTAATATATTATCTTGGCATTTAAAGCCAAAAAGGTTTACAATTGCCCCAAATATTTTGTAACATTTACCCTTTAGTCAAATAAGCCAGGCTAAATGTAAACGCGCACAATTCATTTTAAATAAAGTGATAATAACCACGGTCATTTGATAATTTTTTAATCGAGAATATAAAAGGTGTTTACATTTACCCGGATTGCCCTTACCCATATAATATATAATTTATTTAATAAAATATATAATCTTTGTTTGTTTTTTATTTATAATTTCGCGTAACTTTTTCTAATAAAATTTATTTAATATAGAACTATTTTCGAGCAATATTCAAGTCTATCTTTATTATTCAATAATATATGTTTCCGAGCTATATTCGGGTTATTGTTTATTTCTTAAATTTATCACGATAATAACTGAAATCGAGCTAGATTAAAAAAAATATATTTCTCGGATTCATCTCTATTACAACTCAAATATAAATCTATTTTCGATTTGTAT
>JAAAKO020058234.1:0-10481 GCA_010015015.2 Bolitophila cinerea | reverse complement strand
ATATTGCTTGAATATAGCATCGAATGCGACAAGATTAGCTTGAATACGATCGGTGAGAGTAAGCCTTAGTTTATTGCAAAGGTTTTCACATCGAGTAAGCGAGCTGTACGTTGTGTGAAGATGCTTAGAAAATTTTATAGGCGTTATTGGCGTCTCTAATTGGTTTATAAAAACCACGTAGGGACCTTTATCTTAGTTCTGTATGTCGGCGATAGGCTCGATGGATCTATATCTAGGAGTGTACCAGAGTCAGGGCCCGGGTCATAATCATCCTCATTGACCATTTTTCATCAGATATTGCTGTCAAATCAAAATCGTATTTTACAAAACGATTTGAGACGTATTATGCAAATCCGGAACTAGACTAGACAGTATCAATTTTGCAATAAAAATAGAATGATTGAATCAAATCGAAAGCACTGCGATCCACCCTAAAGGTGTACAATGAGCGCTCGATAGTATGGATACTGTATATATTTATAGTTGCATATGTATTTAGATAATGCACCAATACACATGTACCGCGTCGGTTACGCAACTTTATTAAACGGACACTATACAAAAGTCAAAACAAAGGGCACGCGCCAAAGAGACTCATATGGGATCACTGAAAAAATGTGTGTGAGTGTTTGTACTTGCAATAAACGTGTGCCGTGTGATTAATCATACAGCTGGTGCATATCGGTTGCGAGAGAGCTATTGTCTGTGAGTGTGTGTAATACACTACACGCGCTCTAAAAGTACATGCATAAACTGGGCACTAAAAAGTGACATCTACAGCTTATGCTGCCGCTATCGGGCGGCGCACTGGATATTGTGAAACCTTGTCACTTAATGATAATGTTCCTTTGATCCGCAAGTACAACACAATAGCAAAGCTTAAATTACACAGACGCAACTCAGTAATTATACCGCAATTACAACTCAGTGATATACAAGGATGGGACTACAAACACATCCACGTATAATGAATGAGTACTAGCAACTGATGTATTTCCTTATGCATATATAAAATAAATAAGACGCAATAGCACACATTTATTCGTATCTGCACATCTATTGTAGTACTTTGGTCTAAATTGACCAGTTGTGCGACAGTCAATGTGATTATTTACAGCGTCGCATTTGGCAAGTCATATGATGGTAAAATTATACTGACTATTTTATGCTTTAACCCTTGGATTAGCGATGAGTTCTACCCATCAGACCTATTTTACATTTATAACATAGCAACTTTTTGGTCACCACTAATACAAAGGTTTAAATTGACCAGTCGTGCGACGGTTATATTTGACGACATAATTACTATCCAAATACTACGGTCGCATAACGCAATTTTTAACCTGCATTACAGATTCCTACCTGGGAACGAATCAAATTATGCAGTTAGAATGAGATAGGACGCACGCGCGCGTGCTTGTCCAATATTTTTGAATGTAGAATGTTAGTGTCTACTCTAAAAAAATCTGAAAAAATAAAACTAAATTAAAAGTATATACTAATTAAATTTACAAACACGCACCATCCGAAAATCAAAAACTAACGTTTTTGTGCGAACTGTATGAAAATTTCTATAATAATACTTTCACATAAAATCATATTATCAAAACTTTCCGCTCTAATTTGGGCCGAGTTAACGACAAAAATATATTTGTTTTGCACTTTTGGTTCCTATCTGCAATCAAAATAGAGAAATTATTAGGATTTGTTATGAGTTTTTAATTTACACAATTATTTAGATTGGATTTTATCATTTTATTGTTTTTTCATCCCCTAATAATATTTAAATTTCATAACCAAATTCATTTAATCAATCAACAATATTTACTATAAATCTTTATCAACCACTCCATATGTTGTAACTATTTATTCTCGTTGATGCTGCAGACACGAAAGGGGCTTTCTAAAACGACTTTTTCTGGTCCGTATAACAAGTGCGAGAATAAAATGCGAGTTTATCGAGAAATACAGACTGGAAATTCTTATTGAATGCCAAATCGTGTCCGCGAAGTTCAACACCAGGACAGTGATTTGGACTTCAAATACGTGATGCAGAGAACAGAGCAGCTGCAATACACAGCCAAGGTGACGATGTACAGAGCTGACGTATATAAAACCGCCGATGTAGAATGTATGCTATACACAGGTGCAATGTGCAACATTATGAGATTTCCAAATTTGTGCGAAAAATAACAAAATCCAGAACCGGACATACAACCATCGGACGTGACGCTAAAAGGCTTTGACGGGAACCTGTCCCAGCTTCTAGGGAAGATATTCATAAAATGTATTAGAAACACTTAAAAAATAAAAGCTATTGTTTCAGGTTATTAGTCATCCGCACATGGGGCATTATTTGTCAAACGACCCCATCTGAAAATATGAAGTTATCAGATTGGGCTCATTTTTCACTTATTTATAGTCCTGTTGACTGGCATTTTATACACTACGTTTTTTTTTAAAGTGTCGTCAACGGCCTAAGCCAACTTTTTTTAATCATTTCTTTGTACAATATTATTATAATAGAAATACATATGGTAGTGCAAATATAATACATAAAGTAATAAATAATTAAACAAAAATTAACAATATAATATCGAAGTAATACAAAATCAGGCTCAGATATTATTATTCCAGGGACATCTATCCAAACCTCTAATTATGAGTTCATACACTTAAAGTTACACAACTTGTAGTGTTGAACAATTCTAAACGTGTATAACATTACCCATATAATCAAGGTTCCGGGTTGGACCTGACGCTTCGCCGGAACGCGTCTCGCGAGATGTTAAAGTCAAACAAGCCGGAAAAACGGTTAAAACATTTGGCCATATTATTCATTGGCTCTGCTTGCCCATACGAAGTTCTTTAAAGAAATGGCTCCCGCAAAACTCGAGCAGGTATATTAAATTGAACTAGTGTCACCAAATTTGGTGCGTCGATGTCATGTGATAAAAGGTCAAAAATGAAGAACACACCCGCATTTCTACGTCTAACTGAAAGTGACTCTAGCGAATTTCAGCCGATTAAAATCTACCATGTATAGATGGGTATGCCTGAAGCACAAAAAATCCGCTGGCACATATCATTTGGGGTAAAATAGATTCCGAGATGTCAGCTAATGCCCAACTAAATGAATGGTCTATTATTTAAAATGTGTTCCTGGTGTATGCATATCAGAAAGATTGATTATTTCTTTCTGTATTTTGTATTTTAGCTAGGTTTTTATTTAAATGAATAAAATATGTGTTCCTGCGTGTCTGCTGCAAAAGTTTAAAACTTTGTTTTCCCCGTTCAATATTTTTTATATAAAGTTTCCAAATACTTTTTAAATCTTTCATTTTACTTTATTTGACTATTTGACTATTTCCACCCTTTTAACCCTACTACTACTCCAGCTCAAACTTAATACATAGACTTGCATGGGAATTAATAAAAATAAATAAAACAAAAAAAATATTATAAAATGGTATAATATTTTTAGAAGATTTTGTTTTAATAAAAACATGTATATATTATATAGTATTTCTTTTAAATTCACTTGGTATATGTTACTATCAAAAGATTTGACAACTCATCATCTAAATCATCATCATCTTCATCCAAAAGCGTTTTTTGCGAATACAACCCATCTTTTAATTCGGAAATAAAAGTAATAAAAAAGGGTAAAACTAAAAAAAGTATATAATTTCATTTTTGAAGATTTTGTTTTAAAAAATAATTTTTAACTTTTTTTTACATTTTAATTATGGAATTAGACAGTCTAAATTATTCTATATCTGCGTCCAAAAAGGCTCAAAGAACATTCGACTTAAATTCACTTTATGGTTCAGACACCAAATAATTATAGAAAAACCTATAAACCAATTTTAGAAAAAATGACCAACTGTTCTTTTATAATTGTAGCGTCTAAACTATGTAGATAATTTTAAATCTCCAAGATGGTATTTTTAATAAACAATAATAAATTATCGCCAACCACTGAACATTTCAATACTGTCATTTTTATAAGGTGATTGCCTTAGTAATAATTTAGGCGCTTATGTTATATGTGTGTTGGGCGTAGATAAGACTGGCGCTTGAGGCAACACACCAAAATTGACATTAAATTGTCATTAAGTAGTCTAAATCCGTTACAGGTATTTTTTTATTTTATTTAAGTTTGATCTTCGTTTTGATTTTTTATTTAAATATGTTTCATTCAAACTTTTGCCCCAACGCACTCACCCTTAGTAATAATTCTAAGAATTATTGCGTCCCATCCGTAATATCGATCTGTTTTCTTAACGAAAACCTTTCGTCTTAACCGCCTCGCGGCTAGACCAGTAGACGGTCCTGTCCATAAACCTTTACGATGGACCATAATTCGTGTATTTCTCTATAATAGTTTTGTTCTCCCTCTTTCGTGTATTCGTACATGCTGCTCACGAATACACGATAAAATAAATTGGATCTTTGTGTATCATTGACTCTGATAATTTGAATAATATAATATTTCCAGGGCATTTAACCCTCGTCGTATATATATATATATATATATATATAAATATAGTATGAGTATGAGTATGAGTATCATGTTTATTCATATCATATAATAGATAAAGATGGTTTATCCGACCACGGTGTAGGTCGTGCATTTTCACCAAAATGTATACAAAACAAAAAGTACGTATACACACATACACACATACAACACACACTCACGCATGGGTAACTGGCTGGTTTTCATTCAAATTGTCTGTGTGTTTGTGTGTATGTGTGTGGGTTTATACAGCAGATCTACAGATCTACACACGGATTGCGGATTATATGGAAAATACAAACATTTATTGTATAATACGGATTATTGCTAGTACATATTTGTTATATATAAATAAATGTGTATGTATATTTGGATTTTCGGGATGAAACTACATATACATATATACTCGTATATTGCTCACATCAATGTTCGCACATGATTTTCGAATATAACTACTTATGTATTCTATGTATAGTAAATTATTCAAAGCTTTAATTACTCTGAAAATAATTTCGGCAACAAAACGATATTATGATTGAGTTTAATGATATTGCTGTTTTGTGAATAATCGCGAGAAAGACATTGAATATTTCGACGTTATACATTTATTATTTATAAATTAATTTTACGGCAGCTGTTTAAATTGAGGTTTAGGTTAAGTAAACTTTGCACAGAAAAAGAGAGCAATTGTATATTCATTAATTTTAAATTGTATGAGTGCATTGTTAATTGTGAGCTACACTAAGATCCGCAAGTCGATAATATAACAATGAAGGCGTTTTCATTGATCTGTGTTTCTTTTTTGATTCTTGCAATTGCCCAGCGATCTGCTGGTCAGGGTAAGTGTTTTTTTTGCGTTCTAAGAGCTCAGATTTAATTAAATACGCGCAACTCTTATAATCATTATATTGGTAAATACCAATATACAGGTCAATGTCAGTGTGGTCCAAATGAAGTGTGGGCAGTGGGCAGTGATTGCGAGCCGCGTTGTTCGATTGCAGAACCCTCCTTCTGCAAGAATGTACGGATTGTGGGATGCCGGTGTCGCCAGGGTCTTCTACGCGATAGTTGCGACATTTGCGTGCCTCCAAATCAATGCTGATAACTTCATTTACTCAATTTGGATTTGAATAAAACAATAAATTGAGTAAAGTTTAACCACAATCCTTATGCGTTAACATAATAAAAAAATATATAAATTAAACAAAGGATTTGATTTATTCATAAAAAAGCTTACCAACCTACTTATTTTTTTATATATGAATCGACTCACATAATATTGAGTTATATATATAAATATCCATTATGCTCCTGCTTACAAGTGCTTACATCAAGTACCTATATTACACATGAAAAAAACTCTCTCCACAAAAACGGTAATCCGATTATATCATAAAAAAGAACACTTAAATGTGCTTACACAAAAGCTTACAAACAAGAAAATGTTATTCAAGATTTGCTCCACCCTTAATTCTCCATTCGTTTGGAATGCACACACACACACTCACACACGCGAAAACATCGTAAGTCATGTGATTATCTATCTAGGCGAATTTCCAAATTTGAGTAAATTGAGGAAAATGCACACACAGGCTATGAGTTATTTGTTTAACCGGCGCGGCGCTTCTGCGCGCGTGTTCGTCTATGATTTATGTTAATGCTTCCATGAAAACATATTATATTATGCATATATCTTCGTACATATATTATATATACATTACATATAGTGTACAATGAATGATGTACCAATCCAGTGATTTTCCATTGTTATTGTAATTTATGATACCTCTATATCGCTTATACAAATATTAATACATATAATCGTATGTATATTTTATATAATAAATGACATCTTGTTCAGGTTATTTTCAGGGTCTGAATACAAACGATTTGGGTCATGGAAGCTTTTTTAACTCAATCCAAAGCTGAAGTAAGTTATGACAACTTAAATTTACTGGAATGCCTCTGATAAGAGGTTAATAAGTATTAAAAATAAAACATTTTCATTTTCTTTGCGTTTGTTTATTCCAATTCTGTATATTTGAGCAATAACTATGTTAGTATCTCATTTTATGTTTAGTTCAATAATTTGAAAAAAAAAGGCACTCAGATATATTAAAAGGAGTACAATGGTCAACCCACTTTGATTTAAGTGCTGTATTTACCTTCCTGGAGCCAATCTCTCTAAAATAATTATCACTATCTTAAAAGATTAAATTAAATCCATATCTTTTATTATTGTATTAAGTTTTACATTTTTAGAGATTTACAATATAGTTTGGAACGTAAAAAGTTGTAATGCACTTTTATGGTTAAATATAAAAAATCATAATCAAATCTCCTAAGAAAATAATTTGAATTGTTGAATAGAATTTATTTGTTAAATTGAACAATTAGAAATTTAACATAATGAATATTATCCCATCCAAAACCAAATATATTTTTTTGTAAAAATAACAAATGCTATAATAAATTCAACGGACTTCTTGTGTTTTGAATTAAATATTTATTTTCTGTATCATAAAAAAAACAAACTAGTTAACATTTTTGAGTTTTAATATATTTTTAAAGACTTTTATTGTAATAAAAAGCATAAAATTTAAGAGCTTTCGTTTGAAAAACGTTTCTTCTTTTATTTTTATTGTACCAGCAGAGTTGTAGCTAAGTAATGTCTGAACAAGAACTATGGCTGTCCAATCACGGACCCCCATTCGTCCCAGGTTAGATCTAATATTTTTATTATCACATTGATTTCCTGAAGGTCTCATAAATAATTAAATAATTCTATTCTACAAATAAAACAAAAAAATATTATATAGGATTTTTAACTTTTTGCAAAATATTGTTCTATTTTCTCGGACATTCAGTTTTATTTTCGTGCTATAATTTGTCAAAAAAGAGGTTCAATAAAATATAACACTTTTAAAATCTTTTTTTAACTTTACTTGGTAAACTTTAAACGCCGGGACTTTGGTTTCGTTTGCGGAACCTTAACAGGATACTGTAAACTAATAAAGCATAGGTAGGGATTTTTCGAAATCTCGACCTGCCGCACGTGCGGAGAAATTGAAAAATGGGTTTATTTTCTCGCTGAATGGCACTAAAAGCCATCTAAGATGGAGAGTGTTTCACTCCACCGCCTCCCTCTTGGAAGAATCGCTGAGTTTACTAAAAAAACTGAAAGATCCCGGATTGCAACCGTCTCTAAGAAACAGGTTATATTACAATGCTACGTGCTGGACTGTGAGACGGTCCCACATCCCTTAATTATCATCATAATCTTGGTATATATGATCGTCAATAGATTTTAGACCTTGAAACCTTAAAAAATCTAAATTTACAGATGTCCTTCGTGATTATTTTAACAGTAAAATAAAATAAATATTGTATTACTTTTTATTGAATTCAACGCAATAACCAAATGTCGGTGAGTTTAGCCTGGACAGTGGACATATACATAGGCGACACGCACAATACAGAGTTTAAAAAATATAATTAATGATTAAAACTGGTCTCTTGTGTAAAATAAAAGTAAAGTAAGAACATAAAAAATGCATCCATAAGTTCATCCACATAATTATGGGTCGAGCGCGAAATTGCACACCTGAGGAACGTAAACGAATTCAAAAGAATTTTGAACGTGGATTGACCAGAACTAAAATTGCTGCCATGATGGATTTCTTTTACCAAGGTGCAGATTGCCTTGAAACACATTTCTGCATTAAATACAGCTCAGGATAAACCACGGAAGTCACAAGGAAAAGAGCCACTACGAAACAAGATGATATCATCATTGCACTGGAGATCCATTTAGGACGTCACGAGAGATCCTGGAAGAGCTCAATGTCACTCAAGAACGGCTCAGGTAAAACCAGTGATATGGAGTGACGAAAGCAAGTTTAACTAAATCGAATCCGACGGCGAGGTTTATGTGCGGCGCCCTCCCAATCAAGAGCTGAACCCAAAATATACAATAAAAAGCTCGAATCACGGTGGCGGAAACGTGATGGCATGGACATCGTTTTCCTGGCATGGAGTTGGCCCGATTCATCGTGTGGTAGAATGGATCACGTGTACGATGACATTTTAAACAATGTTATGGAACCGTATGCGTTCGAATCCATGCCAGTTAACTAAATATTTAACAAGACTATGATCTAAAACTTACTTCGCGACCGTTTTAGAGTGGCCTGCCCATTAAGCACCTTCGGGTTGAAGTAAAGCGGTTAGTTTCATTTTCATAGGAACGTCAAAGGAGGACCTAGCCGCCTATTTGTCGCTTTTTATTTTTTTAAACATATATACGACTGGCGTAATATCTTCCGACACTTTTTAAATCAACTTCCGATCCAGCTCATACTCGGTACATAGACTCGTTTTCAATCGACCTTAAAAAGATTTGAAAAATAGAAAATTACAATATATATATTTTGAAGATTTTGTCTTTAAAATTAATTATAATGAATATTTTTAACCGCTCTTGTTACGTGATCTTACTGTTAGTATTATTCAATTCCGGAAATTCAGATTGATACATTATATACTAAATTTCATCATAATTGCAAAGCTTTCCGATGACAAGCTGGAGAGTTTAGTATTTATTTTAGGTACATAAACATTATTTGAGTAATTTGGTTTATTGGTTTAATGAAAAAGATTTAATTTGGTTTCCTGTATTCAAACGGGTTTACTACGAAACACCGATTTCTAAAATACCGTTTTCGGAAATAAAAACGTTTCTAAAATTATTTCTGTTGTTTGAAAATATTAATATTTTTTAAATGCTTAAATTTAAATAAAAGTATAGAAAGTATAAAAATATATATAAAAATATATTTTTTAAAAAAGAGTTTGTAAATAAATAAAAAAACAAAAAACGAATTAGTAATAACAAATTTTGGGAAAAAAACACTAAAATTAAACAAACGTTTAAAAATTATGCAGAACAAAATAAATGTTTTTTTCTAAAACGTGATTTTTAAAAATGGGGTATATTTAAAAATTGAAAAATGGGATTTTAAGAAGAAGTTTGTATTATCTATGAAATATTATTTTTTTTGAAATATCTAAAATTGAGTAAAATTGTTGAAAATGGAAAATTAGAAGCAAAGAGGAGAGCACTACAACTTTGATCCGATCTTAGACTTATAAATAATAGGAAATAACAAATTAGCAAAAAACTAGCAAAATAGCAATAGAAAACAAAATAAAACAAGCTAATTTTAAAAGCTCTACCCGGGTCCTAGGAAACCCGCAGAAAAAGTTATCAGATCGGTCATATGTAGTATAATAATATTATGTATAATATTATAATATTATAATTAATTAATAATAAAACAGTAAAAATGTTTTTTTTAAGAAAAACAGGTATCATATTCGGCTGTGAAATGGTGACACTGTCGAAACTGGTTTCCGCAATTCTTCATGTTTATAACATTTATTTATTTATTTTCGGATGCATGTAAGGGCATGGGCCCTTTTATAAAAACCTACATATAAGTATATAAAGCCAACAGGGATTTTGTAAGCATAAACACTTGACAACTGACTATGTCTAGTGCTGGACACTCAGCGAGCAAATGAATTGAGGATTCAATTTCCACGCACCGGCAGGTTGGATTATCAGAATAGTGCAACCGATGCAGGTGTTTATTTAGTCTACAGTGACCCGTGAGGATACCGCAGACCAAACTGAGCTCTTGGAGCCTAAAGTGGAGCGCGAGGTTTCCTTTGATTCATCTTGGATGTCTCACATCCGTTTCTGGAGACCCAGTGCGTGAGCTGACTGCCACTCAACAACTCTTTTACCAATGATTTCCTGAGTGATATCGATACAGCGATCGTCGGTTCTGGTCCAGTAAAGTGTGTCACTACCATTTCCGGCTAAAAGATCTGCCTGTTCGTTGCCCGGGATTTCTGAGTGACCAGGAACCCAAACCAATCTAACAGGCGACCTTAG
>JAAAKO020058223.1:0-10483 GCA_010015015.2 Bolitophila cinerea | reverse complement strand
ATCTTTTATTTGTAATGTATGTTTTAATTGTGAAATTTTGCTTGACATTTTGCCACATTAAAATAGACGAAATTATTTCAGATTATAAGTGATTTTTAAACTGCATATGATTAATATAAATGGAGGATACAATTTGGATCATTAAATTGACTACAAAATACTGTACAAAATTTCTTTATGGTAGTAATAATCGATATAATAATAATACTATAATAGATTTATGATTAAATTCGTTTGTTTATATCAAATGGAGGATTAAATAAATGTACCTGCTTATTCATTCATTCATTTTTTTAAAAGTTTGGCGTTAATTTATTACTTAAGCTTTAGTGGTTTTGTTATTGTCGATTATTATTTTAATGCTTGTTTATATAGCCATCGAAAAGCTTGATTAAAATTAAATTTGGATCATTCAATTAATTTTAATTTCATTTAAATTTATTCCCAAACATTATCTGTCTGAAAAAACATGTATAACCAAGTCAAAAAATGTTTTTCCCTTTTTTTCATAAAATACCACTCTTGTTTGAAATGAAGACCAATACGGCCAATAAAAAACATATAATATAAATGTTGACGCGCCAGTCTCATTAAGTTTTATGAATGAATTGTCGAAAATGCATATACGAAGATGCTGTGCGTGTCTGCGTACCGAAAGTGAGAAATTTACATAATTAATTATACGCATATTAACAAACATCTCTGAAACGGTTCTTTTGCACCCGAAAATTTACCCTGCCAAGCCGTCCGTTGTCGTAACGTGCGTACAGGTCGTTGTGTAAAAATGCGTCGTGCTTCGGCCGTCCTTTTATTGGTTTGCGTTTACAGTCGATGATAACCAGAACAATTGCAGAACATTATTATGTGACGCTATAAAGATTATCTTGTTTATGATTTTATGATGCGCAAATCGAACCCAACGCAAATAAATTTCACCGACCGCCCTCTATCTTTGTTTTGTACCGATCGCACTTCCCTTTGGCATATTTGGCGGTTGTTCCATTCATAAAAAAGAGAAGTTGAAGCTAGTACCTATTTCATGTGTATATATGGGATGTGCATTGTGCAGTGCAGCATCACCGAGGTCATAAACACGAAATAGTGCAAAATAATATTTTACGGTTGCTTCTCAATATTTGGTATATGAAATATTTACACCAGAGTTGACCAGGAGATCCTAGCGCATGCAAAGGATATATATACATATATAGTCAAATCTAGCGAGCTCATAAAAAATTAAGCTGCACGCGAAATATGGATATTGTTAAAAAAGTAATCAATTTTTGTCGTTTTTTAAGCGGAAAAGGCTCATTAATGTTTATGGTTTTACCGTCTGTGCGAGTTAGACGTTGGAGTGCTGCGCCAGATCGTGTTGGCGTCAACAATTCATTCATGCTTTTTTGTGTGTGTTTACTATGTTTCGAGTTTCATTCATAGTTTTTTAAACGTGTTGTTTTGGTTGTCGTTTGTTTTTTATGATGCTAACTTGAAATCGGAAATGCAGAGTTTTTGGATCGCGCTTTCTTTTAATACTTTTATTGTTCTTTTTTGAAAAAATTTATGTTTTTTATTGTTTACAAATGAAAGATGTCTTGATTTAATATTATTTATAGATAGCGAATGTTAGATTATCGATAAATGAATAGCATAATAATCTAATATTTAGTATAAATTAGGAAAAGAGAGCCAATAATCAAATAGCGAATAGAACAAACGTATCATCACAATGACAAGAACATGGAATACCGTCAATTCAATAGTAGCTCCTATTATTTTTGAATTAGTTGAAATGCCCATAAATAATATGAAACGAATACTTAAGAATAAATCGGTTTTTGATAAAATTTATGGAAAACATTAAAAAATATTAGTTTTTTCCTAGGATTTTCAATATTAATTATTTTATGTGTTTTATTATGATTCAAAATAAACAGGCATTCATAATCATTTATATGGCAATTTAAAAAATAATACACGGTTATGAAATACATTTTAAGTCTCAAATTTAGCATAACTAACCAACGCATTAATAGATTGTATTTAGACATAAAGAAAGAAAATTATTTTCATCAATCCTATTTAAAACAATCTTGTCTGAAGGCTGAATTTCATAAATATGAACAGAAAATAAATGATATTCTTTAATTTATACAAATGTGTTGTTTTAGTATTTCGAATGATTCATATAAGTCGGAAAATATCAGCAAAATATTTTGATCGATTACCGAGATCCATCAATCATTTCATAAAACTAATTTTCATTTATCAAATATATATTGAAAAAATATAAAAAGATTTACAACGTATAAAGAAAAGTTTTAAGATATTTTTATATTTATGTAAATATATTCTATAAAAAATCATGTTTTATAAAAAACTAAATATATTTTTTTCAGATAAATAAAATTTTAAAATAAGTTTTTTTTGCTATATAGCCTAAGCGACTGGTAAGTAAAAATTGAGTTTTACATGTTTCTCATTTACATTGTTATTGAATATAATCCCTTATTTTATCTTTGTTTTGGAAATTGATAAAGTTAGTTAGTTATTTATATAAATTGAATAAAAAGATTATCAAATTTACCTAATTATTTATTGATTTGTATAGTATTAATATTTTTGATTTGAATAATTTTTATTGATCATATTTATATAGAAATAGCTTTTGATATAAAATAAAATAAAAAATATATAAATTGGTATTTGCATCAGCAACCACTCGGCAACAAGGGCGCCCAATTTGAAATAATGTAATTCTAGGTCTCTAAATTCCATTCAAAATCTTGTTCCTACATTTTTTTTGTCTAGTCTATAGTTTTTCAAGTATTCTTATTTTTGCTTTGAATAATTTTCTATGATAATTTCTATCTAGAAATAGGTTTTTGATAGAAATAGTAATATTACTTTCGATAAATAAGAGTCATTTTTCAATGTGATGAAATATGTATATATATATATGTATTTTTTTGATCAGATTGATTTCATAGTTCAGTAAATGTTATTCAATCGCATTTTTTTGATAAATTATTATTTTTAGGGTTAAGGTCGAAAATAAAAAAAAATCTCGAAAAAATCTCAAACAGATAAAAGAATTAAACGCGCGCGAATTTGCGCAGTATTTTTTGCACTGCGCGCATAGTTTATAACATAAAACAATCAAACAACCCGTAAATATTCTGATTTTTTATTATAGTGAATTTAAATTTTGACATTCGTGATTTTTTTGTCCAGGTTTGGATTTTTGAGATAACAACACGCTCGTATATTTTTATTGGATATTTTCCAACTAATAGGTAATAATTAAATTTGAATCACAATTATTCATATTTAGATCAGACAATCACTTGACTTTTTAATTCGAATATTATCCGTTTGGTAATTTACTGTTTCTATTTTAGCATAGATTTCCAAAAAATATTTCTAGATTTCTTGATAATATTTTTAGATTTATAGATAAAATAATATATTTTATTAGGTTTCTTTTTATGACAATTAGTCGTTTTTGCATTATTAATATATTTTTGTAATTTTTAATTTTGTTACATGAAAATAGGTTTTAAAGTACATCGGACATTTCTATTTAGATAGAAGAAAGTAGTTTATGTTTTATTTGTTAAATATTAAAATAACAAACTTTTGTTTAAATGTCTTGTATGAAGCTTTAATTTGGCTACAAATCGATTTAATGTGGTTGTAGCTAGTTCAGATCTGACTTACTATTTTTAAAACTAAAAACACAATTTCAAATATTGATCAATCAGATGGTCCAAACAATGCCATAGTCAGTATTTGAGCTCGGGTGGGGTTTAGTTTGGGATTTGATTTTCATGTATGTCGTACAAGACGTCTTGTCTTTTTTTTCAGAGTATGTCATATTTAACTTTGTTTGTTAAATGTTACATACTCTGAATCTTAATCAACATTTTTTTTTTAATTTCTTGTATTTTTTCTAAAACGAAAATAGAATTGCAATTTAAATAAACGTATTTAGAAAATCTTCTTCGATGAAATAATATCTATATAGTAATATCTATATCTATAATTCTATATCGTTTATAAAATTAATCGAGGTATTCAGTGTAAATTTGGGAAACTGATAATCCAGTATATGATCCATATCCATAAATTTGAAAAATATTTCATTTCGAAAAAAACGCAAAGTTTTTAAATATAGTTACAAAACAATTGTAATATTCCCAGAGCATCAGGCCTCAACATAGTAACTGACAGAATATATAACAATGTCAAGAACGGTTCACTAATATCAAAAAATACTCTAAAAATCTAGAGATTGTTCTCGATAATTATTTTCCCGATTTCACGAAAATGTCCGGCAAATATATTTTTTCCAAGAAATCGAGATATTTATTTTGAGTATTTCGGGAATTTTGATATTTTTTTTAATTTTTCACTATTTGTTTTATTATACGAGTGTATTTGTTATATGATTTATCCACCTCAATTTAAAAAGTATTTCAACTGTGGTAGACACTGTTAGAGTGAGATCCATAAGCAATTGAAACTCTCAATACTGAAACTTTCAATCAATTTCTCGTAAAAGTGATTCCGTATTAAAAAGGGTTGAAAGTTACAATAGCGATTTATAAAACGATATTCTGTAATGCATTGAAGTTTAGCTTTCAATTGTCAAAATTTTCCCCTTTTTAAAATTAGTTTTAATCAGAAAGTAGTAAGTAGGAGGTGATTTATATAATTTGCGTAATAGTTTTTGTAATTCTTGTACACAAACATTGTTTGTGTTTGATTAGTATTATCGATAAACGATTTTTCGCTTTAATTGTGTTACGAAATTGTTTGAAGGAAAACAATTTTTATTAGTTTTCTAAATTTCCACATGAGTTCGGCAACTCATCTCAGATTTTCATTTAAATCAGTTTGATGGGCTTGTCAATTTAAGATCATAGCTGGAAAGGTAATTTATTGAACTTAATTTTAAAAAAATGTCATTTATTGAAATGAAACTATGACCACCAATTACATCATAAAGCATTTTATTTTGTGGTGTGACGGAAAAATGCCATTATTGTTTAAAAGATAAATGCATTTTATTAAATGATGATAGACTTTTACGAGCTTATCAAACTGACCAAATTTCAGCGAAATTTGAGAACTAAAGTCTGGATTTTCGCTTTTTGTGGCCGCTTTAAAATTAAATGTGTGTTCAATCATTTTTTTTTGTTTGTTTTGTATTAAAAACACAACAATCATTAAAAAACAAACATTTATTTAATATTTATAAAGTAATATTTAAGAAAAACTAGAGCATTTATGGTTCCCGTGCTTCTTAGACTTTTTATTTTAGTAATAAAATGTTCTGCCACAGAAAAACGATAATAATCGATTATTTCTCATAATCTAGTAATCGATTATATTGATTGAGTTTCTGTAAAAAAAATGTAACACACTGCGCAAACAATGCTTATTTCTGGTTTATTGTTTTGTTTGCATTGAAGGAAATTTTGGATTATTTTGATTATTTAAATTTTGGTAAACTTTAAACTTGAACCATAAATACTCACAGTGAATTTAATTTTTCGATTATTTAAATAATCATTTGATTTCTATTCATTTTTAGATATAATATTAAATGTTTCCATTATTTAAATAATCGTTTATTTTATATTACCTTTCAGATTTTCAGTATACATTTTTCCGATTATATTAACTTTCAGATTTTCAGTATTAATTTTCCGATTATTTAAATAATCGATAAATTAATATTAACTTTCAGATTTTTAGTTTTAATTTGTCCGATTGTTTAAATAATCGTTTGATTTTTATTAACTTACTTATTTTTAGTATTATTTTTTCTGAATATTTAAATAATTGTTATTTTATAATAACTTTCAGCTTTTCAGTATAAATTTTTCCGATTATTTAAATAATCGTTTGATTTACAATAATTTTTAGATATTATATTCAATTTTTCGATTATATAAACAATCGGTAATTATTTAGTAACTTTTAGATTTTCAGTATAAATTTTTCCGCTTTCTTAAATAATCGTTTGATTTTTAATAACTTTCAGATTTTTAGTATTCATTTTTCCGATTATTTAAATAATCGATTGATTTATAATATTTTTTAGACTTTATATTAAAATTTTCGATAATTTAAATAACGTTTTTTTTTTTTAACTTTCAGATAAATACTATTTATTATGTATTCCTATATTACATTTACGAGTATGTATTGTAAAAGCATATATATACATTCTATTCTCTCAAAATCTCTGTAAGGGGTGGTGTCATTTATAACCCTGATGACGTCCCATTAAAAGAGCGCACCAACATGTTGAGTTACACAATATTTTTTGATTTCCACATTGCTCGGGTTCATAACATTTTTTTATTATTATATTAATACTAAATTCCAAACAAAGAGCGCTCTCGACGCGCGTAGCACCACAACGACGAGAAAATATGCGTGCGTACGCTTAAAACGCAAGCGAAAAAAAAACATTGATAACCATTAATTTCGATCCAGGCGAAACTTCCCACGAAGCGTCATTTGATACGATCAAAATGGCATCTTATACAACTCCATAAAGCGACTAAACAAAAAAAAATTAAACATTCAGTGCTGAAAGTCCCCTATATATGCTATTGTGCCTATATAGTTCAACTATCCTATATATCTCGCATGTGTGTGTGTGTGTCTGTGTATGTGTGCATGAACAGAATATGGCGTTCAAAAGAAAGGAAACTGAGGGTATTCAGGAGTGTCTTTTGTTTGGAAACACGCCTTTTAGACTACAGATATTACGATTTTGATTATTCGCTCGTCGTATACAAGAGTTTTAACGCAATGCGCACGCGTTTTTTTTCGTGTGGTGTTTATAAGCTCGAGTTGCGCAAGTTGAGCCAAAAGAAATCGGTTGAATCAGCGTTGATATGCGATATTACTTTATACGAGTATAGTACACCATCATTTTTATATAAATGTTTATCGAACGGGGTCATGTTGTGCGCCTGAGCATCAGGTGGTTGAGAGCAGCACCGCGCACCGCATTCACGCAGGTATTTTATTCTATTCACCGAGCTATTCACTGTGCCGAGCCGCGAGCCGGCTGCCTTTAGTCTTGAGTGTTTACATCCTTTATTTTTTCCTTCTTGCGTTGGCATTGTCTAATGAGGAGGTTAAACGGATCGGAACGCGCAGAATTAGTTGAATTTGAAGAGGATACATTTAACGAAATTTTGCTTTAATTGTTTATCAATCATAATCGCATATATTATGATCTGATTACGTGCATTTCCAATTTCCATTCATTCACACACTTTTAATTCAAGATTACTGACTGACGTTTAGCTTGTCAACACGGGAATATGAGGCTTTGTGTGTGTTTGTGTGTGTCTGTGACAATGTGTCGTATTTCATTATGTCCCGTTTATCAGTTTGTCACGATCTCCCTGTAACATTTGTGCAGGAATCACTTTTATCAAAACATATCACACGTATATTATAATATGCATTTTTGTTGGTCCAGAATATACCTTAAAATATATTATATACAAATATACGGTGAGTATATTCACGAATTCGATCTCAAGTAAATCTCCATTCATCATATACTACACACGTTTGGATGAATGGTGTGCCATCAAAGATCCCATGTACTCGATTCCAAATTTAAGATCTCATGCAGTAGATAAAACACACACATATATATATACGAGTACATATATATGCGCAGCTCACCGTTTAAACGCATTCATATATTGACAACAGTGAAAACATCAAATAGTGAAAAGGAAGGACACACCTTCTCCACTGTTCGCATTGAAAATACAGTCGAGATCTTAAGACGAAATTCGAGACGTTTTTCGGGTGAACAGATCTAGGACACACAGCGAATGATGGCGAGAATGAATGGAAATGCACGTGAGTTTATATAGAAATGAATAACGATTTTCGGTAATGCGCTGTTCCTGCGAGTATAACTTTGTGACGCAACTAGTTATGGAAAAGTGGTGTTTAATGCGCAAGCGCGGTTTCCGGTGTTCCAAAAGAGGTTGCATTATTTATCTATAGCTACGCGTTTTTTGTATATTAGTGAAATGAAAATATTAACGGACTTTTCTTTTTGTTGTAAGTGCTGCGTGTGAGAACGTTTTAAGGTGATTCTGATGAATTTGGCTTGAGATGTTTTAATACATTAAGGACGTAATGACGTACTGCAAATTTGATTTGGCTTTGCTCAGTCATTCAAAGCAGTTTTTTTTACTATAGAACCGTTAAAAGTACATCCTCCACGTACATTTTTGCATTATCAAATTACCTGCTATTTTGACTAGTGATCCTTCTTTAATACACATTTTTAGATAAAAGTATATATATATAAATTGAGATTATTTTAAATAAAAAAATTGTTACTGTTATTTAGGTTTTTTGACATAATATTAAAACTCATTATATTATGAGATGCTTTCGTAAAAAATATAAATACATCATGATGGCTTAATTTTAAAATACTTTTTTAAATTTCAATACATTTATATCAGTGGTTTCCGAACTGTGGTCCAGAACTCACTGGTGAACCGCAACAGTTTTGAAGTGTACCACCAAGTTTATGGCAAAAAAAATTAAATAGATAACCAAAAAAAAATCCTAAAAATTATACTAATCTTTTAATTATTGCTTTCGTTTCCAAACTGAAAGTCAGACAAATTAATTTTGAAATATTTCGAAATAATTGCATAAACATGTTTTAGTAGGCTTAGTTTCGAAATTTACAGTTAAACTTGTTCAGAACACTTCCACGAAAGTGCATTATCGAGTAATTCGCTAAAATTTTGTTGATTTTTGGTGAAGCGTGTATAAAAAATGCCATAAATAAGTTATTTAAAATCCACGTAAGACTAAAAAACTTGTAATCTCAAATCACGTAAAGCAAAAAAAAAATATTATCTAAAAAGCACCCAATCTTCAAAGCAAGTATTTTAAAAATCATGTAATCTAAAATACGTTATACACGTTATCTGAAAGAACAAAATCTAAAAAAACGTATTATAACACATTTAATGGGTTGTTTTATTAAATAATTTAATAAAACGAATTAGTTTTACACAATGGATTAATATTAGGGCATGATTCGAAGAATTGAAGATTTGAGAGATGTACACTGAATTCGTCTGTTTAATTTGGCTTAAACTGTACTTTAGTCCACCTGAGAAGCATTTGAGGAAACCTCTCAAACTCCAAATATTAAATTTTAATTTCTTGGAAATCACCACCTTAGGCTCAAAATATATTTTTTGGCAATTCTAACATTAGTTTATGGGCAGCTGTCTTACACGAAATTGTACATTTTGGCCATGGGGGTCTACTGTCCAACTGTCCACTAAAGGGTTGTATACATTAGGCATTTGAAAAAAAACCCTTCCCCCTCACTCTATATTGCATGGTATTAAATTTAAACTTTTTAAGCATATCGTATGATTATATCATATGATTATTTAAACTCTTATTTATTAAGTGAACTGTTTTTGATTAAAGTGAATGTATAACCTGAAAGTGGAATTTAATAAATCTTTGGTCCGTTTCTTCAACTAATGATTTTTTTATTCATTTTAAGTTTTATTTTGAGTGTGTTAAATAACTGAATCTCAGTTGTTAATGGTTATAGACAATGAAAAACCAATTCACAAAAATACTGACAATAATGCATATGCACATTACTGACAAATATAATGTATTATTATAAATTTATTTTTATTATAAATATATTTTCGTCGTTATGGTGCATTTTAGACACCTAAATTCTAGGCTCTAGTGATAACTGATTATATTTCTGAATTCTCATTTTTTTATTTATTAAAAGTAAATTTTCATCTAAAAAGCCGAGCTCTTATAATTAGTAGTTCATAATTCAATAAAAAACATACTAAATCCACAATTTTAAATTTACAGATTTGATTTTATTAAAAAATATGTAAATCTTAAATAATTATATTGCCATTATTTTAATTAGTCATAGCTTTTCAAAATAAGTTTTCACGTAAAAGGCAATTTTCTAGTAATATACTAAATATAATTTATTAAATAAGTAATATCATATTATAATTAAATATATATAATACTTTTGGTAATAAAAACACGAATAAAATAGGCAACATATTTCTTGCGCCTGGTACAATCTATATTCATTACGCACCGTGCACGGCGTTATTTTATCATATACACAAACCCACATATTTGTTTATGTTGCGGTTTGTGCGTGTACTATGGTAAGTTTGAGAATGTGTGCCGTATTGCCTACATAAAGGCGAAACATATTTTAGTTTTATAAATTGAAAGAGGCAGAACCTTAGTTAACCCATAATCGGCCGTGGTTCAAATAATCATCATTTACAAAAAGTGTTATGATTTAACATAAAATCACGTAATTTAAAAATCACGTTAAGCAAAAAATGGTAACTAAAAAGAGAGGTTAAAATATATTTTTTAAATAATATCTTTA
>JAAAKO020058212.1:0-10483 GCA_010015015.2 Bolitophila cinerea | reverse complement strand
ATAAATCTTCAAAGGGAGGTGTTAGGTACGAGAGTTTCTACACAACCCTACATAGCGGTATATTGCGAGACAATATAACATACATCGTGACTGATGATCGTCGCACTCGAAGGCTGAAGAGATTGAGCGCGTGACCTATACGGACATTCCCATAATTATTACATTATTACTTAATTTTGTTACACATATTATATAAATCTATTGAAATACATTATACTACTAAATATTACATTATCGAGTGCTAATTAAAGGAACACAACAGTATCGATATATGATCCAATGTCCATCCTGATAGAAGAAAATGAAGAATAAAATACGATGATTAAGATAACAAAATCAATGATTGAAGGATTATTCCGCACTCGATTAATGAACAACCAAACAACTTAAAAAACTAAATTTGCTACATCAAACATTTCAGCATCACATCCTAAAATACGGAATACCAACATATTACTTAACAATTTATTTGTAATTTTCATTGTCAATAAAATATTAAAAACAACAAACACGATTATCTTCTAAATTCATTGTATATTTTCAAAATATCATATTTGTACAAATTTGTGTGTTCTTTTCTTAAAACTATATTACGAGTATATTTTATACTAATCGACAAAAAAGAAACCATGTATATATTTCATTTATGTTTTTGTTTTAGAAAGCAATTAAAATACAATTGTTTAAGATTATATATTATACAAAAAAATGTAATTGCTCTGCTTATACATAATGTTTATAAATTACAATCGGTGAGCGCACAGAACTGCGTCGTCCGCGTTTCGTCCATCTTCAAAATCTTGGATTTTTGTGTCGGACGGACGTGCAATTGCGTGCATACCCTGCCGAAATGTACGTTTGTGGCACTTTACACATTTTATGTCGTAACGGTTTTCTGTGTTTGGTTACATTGCAAATGTCTAATATTATTTAAAAAACTATAAATGTGTGTTTTTGTTGTTGGACAGTATAAACTTAAAAAATAAGTATTACAATGTGTTCTAGATTTAGAGTCTAAATATATATAATAAAAATAATATAAAATATATTAGAATTTGTTAAATTATATAGAAATGATTTGGCAACTACTACAAAATGGGTAATGCATTGCGCACGCTCGACTGTGGTCCTTAGCTCAGCATGTTATTTAGAATCTCTTTTACTCTACCAAAACCTGAGTCCATTGGAAAATTGTGTGTTTTTAAAACATTGATTTTCAAACAAATAAATTAGAATTTATTTGACAAAACCTAAACGAAAGTCCTGTGCTTGTTTGTTCGTAGTTTCAGCAGACTTGCTAACACCGCGGAGAACACATAGGAATTTGGGCTAGGATTGTGCAAAACACAAATTCAGTAAATATATATATTTATATATTCCAAAATGCAGCAAGTTACCGTACGTTGGGTAATTTTGGTCAGGCATGAGTGTGGTGAGACAGATAGGGACAATAATGAGCAAAAGTCAGAGTCTAAGCGTGCGCAAATCAGGATTAACTAAGTAATTATCAGAACGCACACACACACACACGTCGTTTTCGTTAAACTAACAATGACAATCAGACACGTGTATATTTTACAATATGTACACAGGTGCACGTGCTGAGCTGTACTGCTGGTGCTAGATTAACGGAAACAATTTCATAAGTTGTGTGTGCGTACGTAAAAAATGTGTGTGTGCGGCGCAAAGTTCGGTTCACAGAAGTATTCGTTTTTTTAGAATTCTTCTGAGAACCAGGCTTAGCTTATAACACACACACATAGACTAATGTATATATATAAATATTTAAAAAAATGCGCTAATTAGTTAGTATGCAGTGGGGAGGATGTGTCGAGATCATATTGCTCAAATCGTAATCGATTTACAATCGATAAGCAAAAAACAAATATAATGATTATATAAATATAAACATTGTATATAATTTTAATTACGTAATACGTTTTGTGGGATTTCGCCCCTCTAATTAATGCACGTTGAACCGAAAATCGTTAATATTTGTTTAAGTGCATACTAACAATTGCAATGCACAAACGCACAATTCTATTACAATCTAAAAAGAACTTGAAAAAAATTAAACATTCAAAAAATAGTACTTGTGAACTCAAATTGAAATGCTCGTTGATCGCGGTGGACCTCGAGCATAAATATACAATACATGAATATATATTTATATTATTTTATATATATACGAGCTTTGTTTACTCGAAAATAAATATAATTTATTTATATTTGTAATATATTTTAGCTATTATAGTGTACATATGCAGTGTTTCATTTTATAATAGAGAAAATATGTATCTTAAATTAGTTGAATTAATTTGATTTGCGTTTTCATATTAAATATACAAATTTTGATAGGCTTTAGTTGAAAAAAATCTATATACCTATAATATTATATACATATACGTTATGCATAATATTTACTGTGTGTAGGTGGTTTAGACTTGGCTCCAGTGGAGTCAATGGCACACGGGGGTGATACAGTCTCATACAACACTCTTTTGCTGTGTGCTGGTAAAGACTGTGTTGTTTGCGCGTGCGCTTAAAGGCTATATATTGTCTGAGAGCTAATCGCCTACTGACGCAGCGCAAACGATATCGTGCTGCTACGTGATCGCTTGGAGGGCGACATCTTCTTGGGGGTAGGTGCGAGTCGCTTGCGTTCCTTTAAGTAATCTGAAAAAAATAAAATAAAAGTTAGTAAACTGTGGTATATTCTTGTTCGAAATAACTGTAAACAGCTGCGCGTCTGTGAATTAGCTAATTCTATATTCAGTTTCGCCACCGGTTTATGAATAATATTCAAATTTATTCAAGCGCAGGGGTACAAATTTCATAAAAAATACGGGATTGCCCCAGCAAGCTGTTGTTTTGTTTTTAATCATATGCACCCAAATTATCGCCGATCGCCAACACAGTAAAACACCACAGCACGCACTCTGGAATGTGGTGGATTAGCGATAGTGATCGGCGGGCGCAACGCATAAAGCGTGCCAATTATATCGTCGGTGGCATGCGTCTGTCCGCCGTGGTCGATAATGTAATGTGTGGTAGAGTATATTTTATAGTAATTAAGTGATTTTATGTGGTTTAAGCAACGGACAAGGGGTGTGCTCGCAAGCGCGAATTTGTTACGGTTTATTGCCCTGTGTAAAACATATTTTGGAATCCTTGGCAGTATGCCAATTAACATGCATCATCAACGCATGGTCTTCGTTGTGTGAAGGGCTATTTAAAGACGAGAAATGCAATAATTACCCGAAACCAATATAAATATTTTTTCTGAATTTTCGCCAGGTAGTGAATTGATACACCCAGACAGATACATATGTTTTGGTTTCAACACACACACACACACAAACAAAACTCAACAAAGGGGTATTTTTGAGATCAAAACTCTGCTTTTGTATAGAAATAAAGCATATGGGTTGCTTCGGCCGTTCGTGATGAATGAAATCGAAATGTGCAACCCGCAGAATTAGATATTTATAGCAATTTTATAGAAGAATGAATATCGCCACCATAAAATATCTTTTTATCTGTGTTACAAATATAAAATGAATTTGTATAGCAGTATAGCATCTGACACAAACACGGCTGTACATTCATCAACAGCGTATGCGCAACGGACAAACGTTGTATAAATTAAATATGCACTCTGGTGGTGTTATCGGATTGGACTGGATTGTTTGTGTGTGTGGAGAGAAAACGGCGCGTGCTCGCATGCAAGCCATACTGCACAGAGGAAAACTGCGGGAACATATGCTCAAATAAATATACTGTATATATTTGTGTGGAAATTAGCATATTATCGCGGTTGAGGTCTATGCGTTTTGTGTCACGCGCTTGTCCGGGCCAGATGTTGTGGTTGTTGTATTTGTCATAATTTAAATAATTCGAAAAGAGCATTTAGATCGAGCATTACATTTATTTGATAATGATCAGCTGCCTCGAATTGCTGACACACTGAAGGCAAGACCATTTAATTGTATTTAAAAGTACCTCCAAAAACATACATTTTTACGAATGTTTATAAACATTGCAACGAACATTACAAGCATACAATTAATTCGCTTGTGGATTTGAAGGAAGAACTCAAAAACACAAAACAAAAAAAATGTACTTATACTTTGTGCATAATAACAAATTTGGCGGTCACAGAAAAGCCAACCGTTTGTCCAAATCCAAAGAAAACAATACACGCGAGTGCGCACGCAATCGATTGTTCGACGTTTGCGTTTTGTGGTTGATGTTGTTTTTGTTATTATTATTATTGTTATTCACCGGGCGCTGAAATCCTAACAATGCTTTACCGGAATTACATTTCTATGGAACAAAAATAAAATATCATTTACGAGCAAAAAGAGCTCAGTAATTACGACAAATCCCGCATTTCTTGTTTATCGGGAACATCAAATTACTATAATTATTATTGCTCCATGTTTTTGAACGTAACCATGAAAAAAACGTACTTATAACAATAGAACTTTTGTGTGCGTGTGTTCTGGACGTTTTGTTGTTCAAAATTTAGATGGAAAAGAATTGACTGGAAGAATCAAACGCAACGCAGATGCTTATCGATAACGGTTAGAGGGGGTAGTTGGGATCAATAACATGAGTTTTGTGTGTTTTATATTTGTTGATAAATTAGGGATTTTTTAAATTGTTTGCAATAGCCAAAGACCACGTTTTTTGACGGATTAACCCTCTCATATTTTGGCGTAGTGATCTCAGACAACATATACAATAAAAGAAGTCATGAATTTATTACTCTAAATGTCTAAAGATAGAATGTAGCCAAAATTAGTAATTTTAGTATTTTAGAGAAGTTTTTCTTATTTTAAATCGATTGAATCTATTTTTTTTGCAAAATTGACCAGTAATCGTAATTATAAAAGTAATATTCAGGTTGAAACTTAAAGATCTATAAGATATAAACTAATTTTAGTTGTTGTCTAAGAAGCTAAAGAATTCAGTGTTTCGCATGATTTTAAATACAATAGGCGTTTTTTGGTTGCAAACATAAAAAATTTGATAAAACAAAATCGATTTTTATTATTATTTGTCATTTAGTAAAGATAGAAAAATTATTAGTTTTTGTTATGCATTGCCTATTTTTTGTTTGTTTTTAGAGTGCTAAGAAAATGTAAAAGGTTTTTCGAGACTTGGACGGAAAAAAACAAGTCATTAAAGTTTCTGTTCTGGGATATTTGGCTCAAATGTATAATGACACATTATAAATTATAAAAATATAAAAATTCAATATTAACATCCTGCAAAAAGGACTTATTCTCAGTACAAATTGATCCATTGAATATATATTATAATTTATTTATACTTTTTGTGTTCTCTGGATTCTCTACCCACCATCACAATAAAAACGAAACCTCTCAATGCCATCTCAAAACACCACAAAAAACCAACATAAACGGCTACAATCAGACTGAAGCCCAAAGGTCACACACACACAAATACACACACTCAATTAAATGCTCGCAAATACATTGTGACGATGTTTTTTGTACATCTATTTTTAAAAAAATATTCACAAGGCTTTGCTAGAGTGTGCGTTAACTTCGTCGCGTTAGCCACAAACACTCACACACACAGCCACACAAATAGACACATAGACACATTTTACTATCTGTTTACGTTTTAATCGCAAATTACGAAACTGCTTGCTGGGCTGTGTAGTGGATGGCATATAATATTATTTGTGAATGTGTGTTTTATTTTTTGTAAATTACTCACGCACACACAAACACACATACAGATGGCAGGCATATACACGAGGCAGCAGGACAAGTGTGTGTGCGCATTATTTTGTTAAAATTGGGAATGCTGTTGTTGTTGTGGTGTTTCTGTTAAGCGAGCAGCGCGCATAAGTGTGTGATTAAACAAAGTTGAGCAACAATGGCCGCCGACGCTACTCAAATATTCAAATAAACATATACAGTTTTTAATGATAACGTTTAAGATAGATAGAACATTTTATTTAGCCATTATAATTTCGAAGAAGTAAAAAACAAGATTTAGTTCTGATTAAAATCAGAAATGTGAATCTCCTGCTGAGAATGCTACTGAACTACCCTAAATGATTAAATTGCCTAAATAAACAAAAATTGTTTAGAGTGTGTGTGTGATATACTGCACCGACTGTGAAAAGTGGTTAAACACACACAGATCCATACGCATAACCTAAAGCATAAATTGAGTCAACGAACGATGCAAGGGGGAGTTTATATGCTGCATGTTGTTTATGTCTCTCTGTCTGTGTGTGTATTCTCCGTTTTGTTACGTTATTGAATTTCAGAAAAAAAACCGTTGAAATCACAAAAGCATAACCGAGCGCCCGGCGAGTTTAATTTATGATTATTACAAAATATTAAACATGTGAAATGGACACGATAAAGATAGGCGTTTATTGGAAATGCGCTGTTACCCCGTTTACGGGGAGGAAGTGCTATTTTACGCATGACGGCTTTCTACCAATTATTAATGTATATATATATTTTTATATACGTTCAGCACTTGATTGATATTATGCATATTTTTGCTCGATGGGAAATGCGAACGCGCGGCGGTTGATTAGTTTCCCCCGAGTGCGTGGGAAACCGCGTGAAAGGCATGTCCGTTTAACGGAAGCGCACACAAAGTAATTAAACGGTATTTTAGTGTATGTACGTTGTGTGTGCACTCACCTGTAATTTTGGGTTGTCGCTTCTCACGTATGCTGCTCTGCGAATTACTGCTGTTGCTTGAGGTGTCCATTGAGGCGGCTCCACTGAATCGGATGGGATCGGCAGATTCATCACCGGACGAGGCAGTCTCATCGGAAGACGATATTTCCATTACTTCGCCGCCGACGCGGTTCGATCGTTCTGCCCTTTCGTCCAGCAGATCTTCAAGTGTGGGCACGCAGGCAGCAGCGGCAGATGTGGTGGCAGCGTTTCGGCTGTGGGCAACTCGGCTCAGGGTGTACATTTCCGGGACGGCATTTGTGGGTGGCACACGTTCCCATGTGAACTGCTTGTTTTCGGCCACTGGGAAACCACGCACAAAGTCGAAACCCCATCGTTTGGCCGAGGCCATCTGGTGTTTGGCCAGTTCTGTGTCAACGAAACTGAAATCGAAAATTAAAAGTTGTTATATAAAAAAGAGATACAAATTTAAATAAAAATAATAAAGGCAATTGAATTGTATACGCTTTATTATTAAAAAAAACGTGTACAAGAGCAAAGACAAAAATTACAAAACAGCGAGAGCGGGAGAGAAATTCGGCTTGTGTGTATGTATGAATTTAGGAAGTAAAGAGTTGAGTAAGAAAATCCAAATACACCGCAGCATGCAGAAGTTTTAGTTTCTCAATGTTGAGCCATGCTGTAACAATGACCCAATTTAGCAATACAATTGTTGTTATAAATTGTAATATTACTACAAAATTGTAAGAAAAGATTTATAATTCCAAAGATTTGGTACGGGCTAAATTTGGCCCGATAATTTAATTACATTTTTTTCTTTTAATCAATATTCATTCAAATTTACGTTTAATAAAGTAAAATCAATTTAATCATTACTACATTTAAAATACAAATTATAATTATATTTTTATTACTATACTTTCTGCTTTTTCTTAATAATATTTTTTTAAGTTATTTTCAATATTAGACTTCTTTAAAATCTTTATCATGCGTGATGCTAGAATGGAAAATTTGTCTTTGCAATAAATAATAAATAAACAATTAACACACATATTAAAATAATTATAATCTAAATTTTATAATTCTTACCGTTTGGAGTCCTCCTTATCGACGGGCCCGAACAGGTCGCGCTTGATCTTGGCCAGCGAAACCGTGCTGGGGATGTGACTCCGGACGGCCGGCGACCGGATTTTATAAAACTCCGACAACACCATCGGATTTAGTACTCGGGCACTCATCTTTGCTGTTTTTTTCTTCTAATTCACTTCACTTTCTTGCACAATCTCTCTATAAATATACGTCAAAATGTGACGTACACGCTCACTCTCCTCAGAGTTATTGTTTGTAAACGGAGCGCTCAACTTTGGCCTGCAATTTGAATACGCTTTCTACGTGAGCAAAACTTTGCTCTGTTTTGGTTTTGATGCACTTTGCGATTGTGATTTAAACACAAAATAGCGTCGAAAATTACGTAAACCACACACAGAAAATAATTGTAGTCACTTTTGTGAGGTTATGTTTAGTGTTCATCTACAAAAACATGCACTCTCTCAATATGCGTTGCTGTTTCCACACGATTCCTGGTTGTGTTTACAATTGGTCCGGTTCCGGGATTGCGGTTTTTTTCTAGACACTTTTTCGGGATCACAAAAAACACGCACAGACGTAAATAAGAGTTAACCCAAGAATCACGGTCAATCTTATAGGAAAACAAAATGTCGGCGTCTTCTCACACACTCAGACAAAATCCAAATTGAGTGTGTGTGTATGCAATGGGATGGAGATAAATAAGTTTCTGTTTGTTTTCACTTGCAGTTTAGTCAATTTAATTCACTTGTAAAAATATTTCGGAAAATACTTTTCACCGTTTTCACAGTTCAATAACGGTATAGAAATCGTTCAGGGAAGTCACAAATTAATGTTCACAAAATATAAATGTAGTTGCGTGAACACTCCACAGAGCGTTATGTATATAATTCAATGTACGACCACGAATAGAAACACACAAAAGAAACGTACAGTGTTGACGCATCGACGATTATTTCTGAACTAAATTTTCGAAGCGTTTTCGTTTTACGTTTGCCTTTGCTTATTATTGCTCGCTGTGTCGTTTGTCCAACTTGAATATACGCAAACACGCAAGACCGCGCGGGCTTGGGTAGGGCAACGCGACGTGCGAGCGGCGCATACGGACGAAACCATTCCAATTTGTAAAGGGAACGCAGTTGTTGTTTGTGTGTTCTCTTCGTACTCACAGTCTCGCACACTGTACGAATAAGCGTAGAAGCACCAAGTAGAGAACGATAATTTCAGTGTGTGCGTGTGTGTGTATGTAGTGTGTTTGCGTGTTCTTTCTGGTTTTATAGCTTATAAGCAGAGTGAGCGCAATGAGCATGTGTGCGTAAGCGTATATATTAGTTTATTGTGTCGCGTGGTCGCGTCGCTTGCTCGAGACGAGACATCACGCGGTAGTTGGATTGGAATTGTGTTTGAATGTTATTGTTGTTGTGTTGTTGTGGCTGGACAGAACATTAAGGCGGTGGTGACAATTTGTATAGACACAATTAAGTGTTACAGTTTTTGCTAAAATGTTTTGAATGCTTTTTGATTTTCGAGGTCCTTAAATTTGAAACTTTTTATAAAGTTGTTTTGCACTGATTACGAATATGATAAAACAAATTTTGGCGCAAAACGATACCTCAAAAAATAGTTAATATAATATAATTTATATATGGAACATAATTTAAAGTTTTATTTTATTGTTATTTAAAATGTATTAGAATTATATTAACCTGGAAATAAAAAGAGAGTATTGGATAACTTGTTTTGCGTCGCAAAAAACAAGCAAAAGACTATCAAAAACTAAAAAAATATTTACCAGGGAATGGATAAGAGTAAGAACCGTTTTGATGGGTTATAAAAAGGTTGCGATTTTTTCAATCTTTACCATTTTTTTATACACACGTCCCCCTTAAAAAATCATTAAAAAATGGTGATTTTTAATTTTAAGTTCCCTTTCCCCACTAAGCGAACTTTTGCGCAAATTTTCATTTTGTGAATTCGTAATCAGCGCAAAGAAATACCTAATTTTTTCTAATTAGAGGCCTCGAAAAGTGGCTCAAATTTAAAAAAATAATGAGTGGGGTTGTTTGGTATCAATTGGCAAAAAGCATATTTTAAACTGAAACAACCGCCAAAGTAGAAGAACATCGGCCCAGTTTTTTGATTAGTTTTTGCTCTAATTAAATATTGCGATATCAATCATCTGGTTTCATAATAAAGTCAACCCCCGCATTCCTCCCTTAATAAAAACTTGTGTATACAAGTTTTTTTGATTTATTTTTTAAATTTTATATCTCTTTTTGCTCTTTGGAAAATTAAAGATTTTGGAAATGCCTATAAATTTATAATAAAAAAATCCACTTTGGAATTCATTACTTCTATAATGCTTTTTTTACATTAATCAACATTTTAAAATGCTTTAACTTTTAAACCAGGCACAATATTGTTATATTTTTATTGCGCTATTAATGGAGGTCCCCAGACTAATAATACTTTAATTTCGATTTGTGGTAAATAGCCCCCTTGAGGGGGAAGTTGGATTAAAAGTTTAGATTGCCTTCAAAATTAACGCGTTTTATGAGATGGAAAAGAGAAATTGAAAAATAATATGCCACACATTACCAAACTGGTAAGTCAGGGGCAGGTATACACAATGCCAGCTCCCAAGCATTAGATATGTCTATGTCCCTTGGGGGATACGCTTCGGTCTTTCAGACAGA
>JAAAKO020058201.1:0-10483 GCA_010015015.2 Bolitophila cinerea | reverse complement strand
AAAAAGCAACTCAATTTTTTTTTTCGGTCTGGACCGTTTTTTTTAGTCTGAAACGATTTTTTGGTTAACCGGTTTTGTTATAACTGTTAACCGGTCCCAAGAATTTTGAATGTTGACAGGACTAGTATTTTAGGTTATTTTTCAAAATATTATGAATATTCGCGAATATAATACTAAATAATACTAATAATACTAAATAGAAATTTAAAAAATATAGATACTTGCAAAATTAATTGTAATATTTGCGATATTATTGGTTTTATCGGGTTTTGTCTTATTTTTAAAAAATACTCAGATCAAGTGTTTTACTCGACTGAGTCGCTCAGACCTAGGACCTGTTTTTTTTGCAACCAAGAAGCGGGTTTCTTTTGTATGGAACAGTTCAGGGGTAAAGCTCTCCTTAGCTTTTTGGCAGCGACGGGTATGGAGATAGTTAAAAGCGGCGACGATCCCACGTTGGGTTCGATGAACTTGATTAGGAACTTGATAAGGTTTCCAATGACATCACAGCGGTTAAGCTTCTCACCGAAGACCTTCGTAAGTCTTTTGAATCCGCCTGCCCTCTCAGAGTAATTAAGACAAGGTGCCGTGGTTGTCAGTGGTGTTCAAGCGATCTCAGAAATCTCACCAAGTCAGTAAGGAAGTCCTTTAACAGGGCTCATAAGACCGGCATGCAGGAGGACTGGAATCACTTTGCCACTACACAAAGAAACTATAAAGGAGCACTAAGGACAGCAAAACGCGCCTCTTCGGTGAAATTTTGAGATGTCCAACCATCCTCGAGGCTCCAAAAAACCCTCTAAGGACGCAGCTGTTAAAAGGCTGTTAAGACTCCCAGATGGATCGTATACAACTTCCAAAAAAGAAGTAGCAGTTTGCTCACTCGAGGCACACTTCCCTGAATGCGTGTCCCTGAAAGGGACTATGGCGGCGGGATCTTCGTCTTCCATCATAAGTGAAGATAAAACCGAATAGGCGATTAATACGTTTGCACCGTATAAATACCCTGGAGTAGATGAGATTTTTGCTGTGGAGTATGGAGGTCATTGACCTCATTGTTATCCTGACTGAGAGAGGCTATCATAGCATGGAAAATGCAAACGCTCTGTGTGACCTAATGCAGAATGAATATTATCCTTGAATACTCCACATGGTGTGAGGTTTTAATCTTTCAATTAACGCCGGGAGTACTAAAACCATCCTTTTTACCAAAAAAAAACAAAATTATAGGACTCCGTCTAATCTTTTTGGGTAGTAATCCTTTTGTCTGGAAAGTAAAATACGTCTGTGTTATACTGGACGACAAGCTTTCCTGGAAGGACCACTTCGACTAAAAACTTAGCAAAGCTTCCAATATTTTTTAGCAATGCCGGAAGGGTTTCGGTAGGTCGTGTGGACTTTCCCCAAAAGTGGTCAACTGGTTTTACCTAGTCATAATCAGACCCTTCGCATCATACGCCTCCAATGGTGGCAATGGTCGAGATGGGTATCGGCCATAAGGCAACTAGATAAGTTCCAGCGACTGGTTTGCATCGGAATATCAAGTATCATAAAAACCAGTTCTGCATTTGGCTTACAAGTCCTTGTGGGCCTGCCACCTCTCCACCTATCAATCGAGGTGGAAGCTAGGTCGGCGGCACAAAGCCTTTTTCTCAGCGGATGTTGGAAAACCTCTTCAAAGGCTCACGCTGCCATCTGGAGCGAGACCATAACTCTCAGGTCAGAGTTTGGGATGCTGTCAGACTACGTCATTCCAAGTTCTTTTAAAATTGGGGATGTCGGGCGCTGGAATACATAATTCCAACCTCTTCTCAAGTGAATACACTGCCATCTATCTTGGTGGGTCTTTTTATGGATTTCAAACTAAAATATATGCCATCCTCGCATGCGCTTAGTTAATCCTGCGCGGTGGCGATGATGATAAGACTTTTTTCATTTGCTCCGACAGTCAATCCCCATTTGAATCGCTAAGTGCCTCTAGATTCACTTCTGGACTGATGCTTTGCTGTTGGCAGGCGTTACAAGAGCCATCGCCAATGTCGCCTGTTAGATTGGTTTGGGTTCTTGGTCACTCAGAAATTACATGCAACGAACAGGCAGAACTTTAAGGCGAAAATGGTAGTGAAGTAAATTTTACTGGGCCAGAACCGGCGATCGCTTTATCAACATCACTCAGGAAATCGTGCACTGGGTCTCCGCAAACGGATGTGAGACATACATTCGGTCCACCTTAAGTGCAGGGGGTTCAGTTTGGTCTGCGGTATCCTCACGGGTCACTGCAGATTTAACATTCATCTGCATCGGTTGCACTATTCTGATAGTCCAATTGAATTCTTAATTCATTTCCTCGCTGAGTTTCCTGCGCTAGACATCCTTAGTTGACAATTTTTCCTTGCCTACAAGATCTCCCTTGGCTCTCTCTAAGTAGGATTGCCGAGTTTGCCAAAATATCGGTCGACCGACTCTAGTTAACGGGTTTAAGCACAAAGGGCCCTTTCAGTGGCCTACGAGCTGGATCTCTCTCTTGAGAGGACCTTTCCGAAATGCCGAGATCGGATAGAGGCCGCGACGATACTCCCCGCAATTTACGTCGAATAAGTCAATAATATACAAGGAACACTCGTCAAAAATCTGGTTCTCAAACGCAATCAAATGTCGCAAGCAGTGACTAGCGATTCGGACCAACATTATATGTCGCCTTCTCCTACGGGATACAACACCGTCAATCAGCTTTCTCATTGACACAGACGTGTCCGTAATTCCGCCTACGAAATCTGAACGAAAGCATCCAACTTCCCTTTTTAGTCTGATTGCAGCGAACGGGACAACGATCAAGACTTTTCGAATGCGACATCTTATTCTGGGAGCCCCAATTTGTGTACGAGCGCGGAAACTTATTCCAGATAAACTCGAAGTTGCCAAAAAGGAGTTTGATCTGATGATACAACTGGGAATTTTGCGTACATCGATGGGTCAATTCGGCTGCATCTAGTTAAAAGTCGGATGGGACGTGGCGACCCTGCGGCGATTTCCGAGGTCTAATTTCTCAAACGATTCCGGATAAGTATCCTGTTCGCAACATTTAGTACTGTTCGTCGATATCTATGGAAGAGCACATAAGGCACAAAAAACATGTTTTCGAACGGTTCGGGCAATTCGGTCTAATCATAAACGAGACCAAGTGTCATATTGCTGTTAACAAAGAAAACACCAGGGACACGTTGTAACCAAAAACAATATAGTGCCCATGGCCGTCCAAAGTTATTACAATCGACAACTTTCCGAAACCAGACAACGTCCAGTAGTTGCGAAGTTTCATCGGCATGTTAAATTTCTATTACTTCCGACAGGAAATACAGAGCATACGACCGGGAACTCCTGGCGATTTACGGCGTATATTAGAATTTCTGTTAGTTCCTCGAAGGGACATCTTTTATCATTCTATCACTAAGAGCAATAATACTCTAGAGAAGAACTTAGGTTATGTTTTTGTAATGAACCTCTTTACGAAAATAGTCAGTCGACTTTGACGTTCCGAGTTTTTCCTACATGAACGTACCGTGTACGTACCAGCAGACGACCAAAGAATGTCAAAAGTTATTTTAAAGATTATCGTCCACTGTGCGACCTTCCCATCGCACGTGCCAAACAGCTTTACTTTAACTCCGAGCACGAGCATAATAATATAGTATAATATTATTCATGAAATGCTAAAATTAATTTCTTCATATGTGTTGGAGTTGTTTTGTTCGGGCATATTAATTACCTTGTATACTATATATACAATATTACATACATTTATTTCGTTCTCTGTCAAGTCACAGACTAACAATTTACAAATTCCCATTATTCTCTAATCCAAAAAAGAAAATTCAGTTCTGGAACTGAACAAAAAGGTCTGTGTAAATTCTAGAAAACCAGCTGCAAATAATTTAAGCAATTAAAACAACAAAACATTAATTTACGATCAAACAAATGGAATAAACATAAAGTCCATTTCCACGTTTTCCATCGCATCTCATTCCGGAACCAGTCAATACTTCTAATTTCCCTTTTTGCACAAAATTAGCAAAATCGATGCATCCAGAGCAAATAATGCAAACAAAAGGGATCAGTACATAAATTATTCGAAAGGACCGCACAAAGCGGCACCGGGACCGGGCCCGGCACCGGCGCCGGCGCCGGCTTCACACCGTATATATGTTGTTCTGCGGGTAATTGCATTAGTAGCGCATTTTATGAGCGCCCCGCCGTCGGTTCGGGTGAAAGGGTGTGAAACTGTGGCAGGAGAATGGGATTTTGTTTGTTTAGATCTGCTCGGGCGGAAAAAGCTCAATATGCGCCAAAACTTTGGCTTCTAAACTTATACACAAACACTCGCACATACACACACACACACACACGTATAGAAAAGCGCTGGTTTACACTAATAAATGTATAATCACAATTTTATACATGTGTTAGTACTTGTGTACACACACATCGCGTGAGTTAATTTCATTTGGAGATTCAGCAAGGATGTACATAGTGTATACAGCAGAAAGACACACTATAGACACACTAGGGTGGATTTATTTTTACAAACTCAAATATCAAATGGGTTGGGGTATGCAAAAAGCAGGAAAAAATATTCGCGTTTTTTTTAAATGCAAGTCATTTTATTAAAAAAAACAACAACAAACAAATTATAAAAATAAATAAATAATGTAAGGTGTTTTTTACTTGAAATAATGTCCCCATTAACATATCAGAAATCTAGAAAAATCTTAGTATGGAAACCGGTATTTTGCCGCCATCTTGGATTTAATATTAAATCAATAAAATGAGTAGGCTGACGTATGTTACATTCCTTGCTAAATAATTGAAAATGCTCCAGTTTGATCTAAATTTCTCTAGTAAATATAAATGTTGTTCCATATTATTGTTATATTCTTTGATATAATTCTAATTACTAGCATTTTTAATGGCTTTTCTAAATACAGGGATTTCTCCGGTATATTACCGGTATTTCCATGGCATGTTTCCGTGATTTTCACAGGATTTTCCTGGTATTTTTCCGAGATTTTCCTGGTATTTCCCCGGTATTTCCTTGGTATTTCCCCGGTAATAGCCATGGTATTTCCCCGGTAATAGAACCGGTATTTCCCCGGTAATAGCCCCGGTAATAGCCCCGGTAATAGCCCCGGTATTTCCCCGGTAATAGCCCTGGTATTTCCCCGGTAATAGCCCCGTTATTTCACCGGTATTCCTACGGTATTCCTACGGTATTTCTACGGTATTCCTACGGTATTCCTACGGTATTCCTACGGTATTCCTATGGTATTCCTACACTAATAGATTTTTTTTTTTTTTGCTATTTCAGATAATTTAAAAGCTGATTCAGCTAAGTTAGATTTTAACTTACCTATTTCAGCAAATATTTGCTAATGAACCTAAGAATATATCTACGCCAGCCAACTATAGCGGTAACTGCTAATAAAAACTAATATTTGGTAAAATTAGCAGGGATGGCATAAATTTTGGCTACTACTGCAATGTTTTTTTCTGGTACTTCCAGAAACATCCATAAAGAATATTTTGGTAGTGAACACGTCTACATATTTTTCAGTAGACGATAGGACACAAGCCGCATAACATTAAAATTTCCGCGCATTCAAGTGCAAGTATTTGAGTATAAGTTTATAGTGAACCGCCTGAAAATTACCATCGTAAGTGACAAAGAGTGAAGTGCTAACATTAATAATGGAGATCGTATATATTGAAGAAAACAAGCTTGAAGAAAACAAGCTTGAAAAACGCGAAGTGAGTTTTTTTAAATATTGAGTGGCTGAATCGGTATCTACAACTAGGTAAAATTTTGCAAATTGCAACCGCACAAGCTAACAAAATTTTTCGTATAGAAGGCACCGAAGCAACCACACAAAAATTAATATTTGTTAACATATATTTTAAAAATAATTAGATTAGACTGGTTTAGTGTAAATGTGTAGTGTATGTATAAAAACGAAAATGCACCTAACACACCCACACACACAGAAACGTAAAACAGAACATTCTCGAGAGTTCTGAATACGTCCTTTGCTACTTTTCATATATGTGTGTGTGAGTGGGTGTGTGTGTTTGTGTGTGTGTATCAATGTGTGATAATAAAAATGCGCGAAAAAGCACAGCGCCTACCAGACACACAAATCACGTAAAACATAATGTTCACGAGAGGTCCGAAAATATATCAACCTGTGCGATTTCGTGTGCGTGTGTGTGTGTGTGTGTATGGATGAAAAATTGCGTAAACACAAAGCGCTTTACAGTTAACACACAAACAAAACACGTAAAAAAGAATATTCTCGATAGTTTTGAATACGGAATACATCCTTTGCTACTTTTCGTGTGTGTGTATGTGTGTGTGTGTCGCGTATGTATGCGCGTGTGTTCAAAAAATCATGCGAAAACGCGCAGCGCCTACTACACACACACAAACATTACGCCTCGCGTCATCGCGCTGGCGTAGTGTGTAAAGTATATACTATACACTAAAGTACACAAACATTATTCTAATACGCGCGATGTCACATAACGCATACACATACAATATACAAATCATACATACACTTTCATACAAATACACAAAACGTTGTTGTGAACTTTTTTTTATAAAATCTAAACTAACATATTTTAGTTAACATTAACAATTGTGGATTTAGACTTTGATATCATCTGTAAAAGATACGAAATAGACACAGATCTCAACAACCACGATATAGTTGTATTAGCTAAAGTTATAATTAAACATCTTTACCAACAAAATTATGAAAGAAGGTACGTTGTTATTTATTAATCAATATTTTTTTAATTTGTATTTAAGATTGAATCGAGAAGACTTTATTCAAATCGGTATAGCAATATCGCAGCGTTTTCCTGGAGAACTTCCTGAAACGTACTACGTCCGATCTGCTGGAAAAAAGCCTCCAAAAGGTAAACTGTACGACGCGTATACGCATATAAGAGCAGAACTTGCGGAAGTTGGTTTGAGGTGTTCCCGAATAAAATTATTATCAGTAGAAATACCTCAAGGTAAGAAAATAAATATGATTAGGATTGAGCACAGCACTCTGTAGCACCGGAAATTGTAACAAATGTTTTATTTTTATTTTAGATGAGATTGACGTCGTTCCAAATATTCATATGATCGACATATCTCCAGACGACTTGAATGAATTCAAAATTCACCCTGTTCCGTTTGAGGAGGTTTTACTTCTTTGGAACAGGTGTTTTAAAGAACGAATGGTTTTAAGAACTAGTGCCGATTACATGCAATTATATCCCAGTCTACGAAACCAAGATGGCTTTAAATTGGTAAGAAATAATTTATAATTATTTGTAATTCAAAATTAATTCATCCTTGTGTTTTAGCTAGTATCAGACTTTGATATTCTACACCCTTCATCTCCTGGTATTAGAGACATAAAGATAATTTCCGAACGGTTGATTCCATACTGCCTTAAAAATACTAAACCGAACAAAGCAAACCAGTACATTTTTGATATACTTAATAGTGATTCAACTGAAGGTAATTATAATCTAAAATCTTTAAAAAAACACGAGCTATTTTTATTAATCGTGATTGATTTTTAGATTTCTGCCCTATAAATAGTTTTAAAACTTTTTTGTTTGATATTTATGCTAAAATTAAACTTTTATTATTTTAGACCATAGGATAATCGCGTTCTTTTTATTGCTGCCTTATTACTTTCCGGTGTTCAATGTTAGGCGGAATAATAAAAGCATTCGGCTTACCAAATTCGAGATATCTCAATCATTTATTCCAGTTTTTGCAGTGAGTACTTACATTATATAGTATTTTTGCAGTTACCTTATACATAATTATACTAATTTTAGACAGTACGAGAAGCAGACGAATTTGACTACAATTTAATTCAAAAATCGCTGGCGATTAAACAACCACTGCAGCCTAGAATTGCAATTATTGGAAAGATACCGGGCGAGATTATTTGTCGTGTAAAAGTAGATGACTTGTGGTATATAATTGAAAACCCCATCGAAGCAATCGAGGTTTGTTTCAAAGTTTTTTTTGCACTTAACCTTCAGTATCCACCCGAATCTGCTCCCGTTTGGACCTTTGTACAACAGTGCATATTTGATATTCATCTATCTACTGACATCAAGAACATATCAGTAACAACACTGTTTAATTTGTCAAAAACACAATAATATGTTTGTGTGTTTTGTTTGTAGTGATGCACTAAGCACAATATTTTCATACATGAAACATGTATCTAAACATAATGTAGATATATACATTTGCAATATAGGTGACTGCAATAATAGAAAGTACATCGACAAAAAAATATATAGTAAACATTTAAAAATACATAAACCTGAACTTACCTTTAACTTACATACTGTACAAGATATAATAACAGATATTCCGAATGAAAATATACCTAAACTTACCTGTAACTTAGAAATAGAATCAAATAAAACTAATTTACCACAGTTTCATCATAAATATAATTTCTTGAAAATTGTTCTAAAATTAATATGTGATGTAACTTTGCCTCGTAATAAAGCTCTAGCAATAATAAACGATTTATATTCGACATTTGCTGATATGACAAATCAACTGAAAGTGTACACAGACAAATATTCCATTTTTTATTCTAGTGAAGATTTGAAAAATATTAAGGAATTATTTGATTTATTTACTATAGAAAATTCTATTCAGAGCGAATATTTTATTTTTAAAGAATTGGAGCAAATTGGAATCTATATAAGAGCAGAAGATCATTTGCTAAGCCACTATAAAGACATTACGAGTGATTTAAACACACAGACAAAAATTGTTACCACAAAACATACAACTAAAATAGTTCCATTGAAAACAGTTTTTGAAAAATTATTTAAACAGTCGCATTTCTTGAAAACTATTGTTGAATACATAAGAGATCTAAAAACCGATAATACAGGCCATTTATCTAATATTATTCAATCGCCTTATTGGATAAATCGGGTTAGATCTTTTGAGATACAACAACCGAAAACCTTATTTCTTCCTCTACTAGTTTTTTTTGACGATTTCGAACCACAAAACGCGCTGGGCTCAAAAAGTGGGCTTTATAAAGTTGGTGCTGTGTATTGTAAGCTTTTATGTCTGCCACATTTTATGAGAGCAAAGCTTATTCACATTTATCTCGCACAACTTTTTTTTGCTGGTGATCGTGTCAAATATGGAAATGCTGCTATATTTAAACCATTAGTTGACAAACTTAATGAATTACAAGAAGGAATAAATATAAATCATGAGTATTATACAAAAGTAAAACTAATAACTGTTTGCATTTGTGGAGATAACTTAGGGTTAAATTCCATTTTAGGTTTTTCTGAAGGATTTCGGGCAAATTTTTTTTGCAGATTTTGCAAAACACACCGAAAAAACACTGAAAATCAAATTGCTTATCACAATGAAAACAACCGAAACCAAAAAAATTATGCAGATGATATTAAAAAAAAAAATTTAAGTGAGACTGGAATTGCAGAAGAATCTATATTTAATTTAATAAAAGGTTTTCATGTTACTGAAAACTATTCAGTTGATATTATGCACGATTTTTTCGAAGGTGTATGCCACTATGATATATGTAAAATTTTGAACAGTTTGATAAAAAAATATAAATGGTTTACGTTAAATCAACTGAATTTAATATTAAAAACACATAACTTTGGTGCCCATAGCGTGAATAAAATTGGTCAAGTAACCGAGAATATGTTAAATAATTCAAAAATAAGGGCTTCAGCATCTGAAATGATAACTTTTGTAATCCAACTCTCAATTCTAATTGGAGATTTTATTGAAGATGAACATATTTATGAGTGGCGGTTATATATTACTTTAAGAGATATATTATCAATAATTTTAAGCAAATCGTTTAGTAAAAGTTCTTTAATTTATTTAAAAAAAATGATTAACGAGCACCACGAAATATATATTAAAATATTCGATACATTAAAACCAAAGCACCATCTAATGCTACATTATCCAGACATTATGTCAAAAATTGGACCTTTAAGAGACATATGGTCAATGAGATTCGAATCAAAACACCAAATGTTTAAAAAAATTGCTCATTCAACTTCTTGCCGAATAAATTTAATACACACATTTGCAATAAAAAATCAATTAGTTTGCGCTAACATGCTCATTAATGAAAATAATCAGAATTTGACAATAACTCATGGTAAATTTCACCAAATCAGTTTTGAAAAATTAAAGCTGTACGACCTTGAAGTATTAAAAACCGCTGAAGTTCAAGAAACAAACTTTATAATAGTTAATAATATTAAATTTACAACTAACTGTATTATATCTTTCGGTGCGGATGTTTTTTTTCAATTATCATATAGTTAAACATATATTTTATATAAATGGACAAAATTCTTTCGGATGCGAAAGTTTAGAAACGATCGG
>JAAAKO020058190.1:0-10485 GCA_010015015.2 Bolitophila cinerea | reverse complement strand
GACGCTGATCAATATTAGATTATACCTTCAACCCGCCGACGCTTAATCAGAGAAATAAATATTGTAAATAATTGACTGAGACTCTTTTATTGGGTTTTGCCGTCGCTCCTTTAAGCTAAAATACGACTCCACAAAGTATATATAAATAATACATATATTTAAAAAAAACAGACAGAAAAGGTGCAATCGTCAAAGGAAAGAAAAGACAAAAAAACAATTTACTAAAAAAAAAATCTTTTAAGTAAGCCAACTAAAGTTTAACCCATGCAGAGCCGGGTGGGTTAAACCTACCCAAGAACCCAAATAACCAGATTATGTGTATTTATATTTTCTGTATATTTATTTGACTCTATTGTTGTTGTTATAATATTATTAATTTTTCCATTTGAAAGCGATCAACTGTTAAGGCACATTTCAAGCCGAAGGGACAGTATTTATATCAGTTTAAAGGGAAATGGATTTGTATATCTAATATAGTACTATGCTTTTCTCAACAATTGTAGCTGACATAAATTATCATTAAAGCTAATTAAAAATTTAAGTCAAAATGTAAATCTTTGCTTGTAGGAAAGGCTAATTATTTATTTGACTAAATATAAATTGATTATAGATTTTATTTTTATTTTACGCCAATTGGTTGTACTAATTTAGACAAATCTATATATATATATATATATTTATTGTTTGCTTTTTAAATTGTAAATCCAAATATGCAAAAACATTAATAATAAAATTTATTTGCAAGCCATCATCGCAGAGATTGTGCGAATGACTCACCTGTATACCTTATACATATATTCTTTATAATAATTATAAAATGCAATATATACGTTTATACATAATATATGTCAGTAAGTGTGCACTCTATTGAAAAAATGTGTGTAATTTTCTTGTACACACGATATACATGATATTTTTGCATGTCAATAATTATGTTATGCGTAAGCTGGACAAATCGAATTTGTCTGGAAAGATCTCGCGCAACAATTCACTCAATTATTTCTAGTTTCTCTGTGTTTACGTAATTCATAATGGATCATCTATATTTACGTCTAGGAATGTGAGTTATTCAAAGGAAACCTGTTCGTTAAACACTAGACACGTGCCCGCCCCTTTAAACACCTTAAAACCCTCATACTCCTCCCTTCGAAGATCCCGCAGTGTTTGAACGTGTAAACTAAAAAAAACATAAAAGCTTCATTTGTGTGTGTACTCAGACTTACCATCATCCTCGGACACAGTGTTTGTTTTCGTGGTCGTCGAGTAGTTATCATTATTTTTGTTCGTGAACACAGACTCGACTTCGATTAATTCAATTCCATCCCCGGAAGCCATTTTTCACTGCACTTTGCTTGCGGATCTGCCGATGGGGCACTCGCATTCACAAAATTTTACAAACTCACACACACGCACACACAATGATAAGTTGGTTAAGCGCGACGGACACTAATTACACATAATTTATGAACACTCGGGCCAGATTCTTAGGCGTTTTTCATGGTTTTTACACCATTTACACAATGGGCCTCTTTTTCACGGACGTTTTTTGACTGACACAAGATTTTGTGGCTGTGTGTCAAGTTAATTCTACACGCACGGCTGACAGCGATTTCAAAATGGCTGGAGCATGTTTTGTTTGATATTTGCATGCAGAGCGGCGAGAGATTTTTAGCGGCATCGGCTGCATGCTGTCAGTTTGTATCGATTTTAAAAGTTTGGAAGTAGTTTCTAGTGAGCATTAAGGACTCCTATATTGAAGCAGACGCAAGCACAGTACACATTTATTAATGTTAAATATAATTTTTTACAGTCTACTTTCCAAATTTTTTGATTCGCCTCATTTTTTGAACTCGCTGTAAAACTTAACCCAACAAACCTTTCCTCTTTCTCTACCTTGCGCCACCTGTGAAATTTAATATAAACTAATTCTTTGACAGCCAGCGATGACATATTGACAAATGATATGACATTTGACAATTTGTAGAATTTTATATCTTTGGTGTTTGTGGTTTGTATTACTTAAAACCCAATTTAAATTGCACTACGTTTGTTCTAATACAAGCGGACTAGTGTGCAGCAACGAAGGAATCTAGGCTAACACCATGAATATCATACGCAAGAACGTCATGCAGGTACGCAACGTTCTTTTTTAAATCGCGGTTTCCTTGGGTTACGTAACCTCAAAATACCTACAATATATTTAAAATCAAAACAAACTGAGTTTTGGCCTGTAATATATATTTTTTTATTTTGTAGTCTTTGCGACGCTCTAACACACTGAGCATGCACAGGACACTGTCTAAAATGGCAACACAATTAGAACATAGCACAGCCACGGGAAGCATGGGAACGATGCCATCGCAGAAGCCTGCCAGCAGCTATGTACAAAAAAGTGGTCTAGCTACGCATGCGCTTGGTGGCACAGAAGACGAAACAGGTGTGTTCAAGAGGCTTATGAAGCGCGTCGGCTGGGCAGACAATTCACGAGCGGTCTGTGTCTCATACTTTAAATTGAATATTTAAATTCTCTATTGCTAAAATGTCGACATACAATTTCACAGCGTATCCGTGTGTCTAGCTATATTATGTACGAATCAGTGGCCGACAATATCAACTATCAGGAGTTCTTTCATCGATTCGATCTACCGAACACGTTCAACTCATGGTTTCTGGTCACTGAGCTGCACGTTTGGATGCTGATGTTGCGCGCCATGGCTGAGGGATCCGAGAGCGGTGAGGACGGACGTTTTATGCGTAATTGTATCGTCGAAGCCCTGTGGGCCGATGTGAACACAAGAGCAAAAAAACTCGGTGCACACAACCCGGGCGGTACACGTAATCAGATCCACGTGCTCTCGCAACAATTTCAGGCATCGCTAATTGCATACGACGAGGGCATGATGTCAGACGACAAAACCTTGGCAGGTGCACTGTGGCGTCGCTTCTTTGAACGGGATTGCGATAACTTTGAGAACCTTGAAACACTGCTGCGTTATGTTAGAAAACAGGTACGGATGAATAGATCATATTTCATAAATAATTATATTAGCTAACAACTTCTAATTACAGAACAAAATATTTGACTCGCTGAGTCGGAGGGACTTTTTAATAAAACCACGCATTGAATGGATCCAGATCAAGGATTTCTGATCGAGACTTAATAAACTATAATTTGCTTTTAAAATCTGTAACCTTGCAAATATATTGAGCTTGCTGTACCCCACGTAGACTAGAATCGATGATTGTAAATATCCTTTCTGTACAAGCGTTCAGTAGATTTTATTGTATTTTTTATTCGTTTATGTTATATACAAACTTATAAAAATAGTGACAGTAAAATATTGTGAACCGTACAGTGTATTTTGTTGTTTTCTGTGTGTATGTGTGTGTAACTGTGAAAACGTGTGTTGTTTGTGTGTGGGCTGTGGTTCGCGCCGGCCGAGAGAAACAATAAAGAAGAAAAACTCGAATGGAATAGCATAATAAAAGTGCTTGCTTGCCGGTCTTTTCTCGATGATTAAATATAATTAGAATATATATATATATTACTTAGGAGCACTTTATTTTTTGGCCAGTTCGGTGGACAGCCAGTCGAGTCCTTCATACAGACCTTGACCTTCGGTAGCACAGGTAGCTTGTATGTACCACTAAAACAAAAAGATAAACAAGTGATTAGAAGATTAGAACCATGAATTCAGGTAATATAAATTAAAATGAAAGGTAGTTTTTGTTGTCGCGCATCATGTTAGACTCATTTTTGAGCAATAGAAAACTATTATCATCGTCTTTTCCCCTTTTCATTGATGAATCTAAACATTAAACGCTATAAAAGAAAAGAATACTAACATTTCGATTGCGAAGTTGATTCAGATGAAGCTTGTCTGTCAGTTCGGCGGCCGTCATGGCGTTTGGCAAATCCTGTTTGTTAGCAAACACTAAAACGACCGCATCTCGCAATTCGTCCTCTTGTAACTGTAAATAAATCATTTCTTTTATTAACCCTTTAGTTTTAATATTTCCAAAAAAATGTTTACCATATTCTGAAGCTCTTTCTCTGCCTCCACAATGCGTTCACGATCATTGGAGTCCACCACAAAAATCAGACCTTGTGTATTCTGGAAGTAGTGTCGCCACAGTGGACGAATTTTGTCCTGACCGCCGACGTCCCACACGGTAAAGCAAATGTTCTTGTACTCGACCGTTTCAACGTTAAATCCAATCGTCGGAATGGTGGTCACGATTTCGCCTAATTTTAGCTTATACAGAATGGTCGTTTTACCGGCTGCATCTAATCCAACTAAAAAAAACGAAAAATTTAAATTAATAAATATCAATTAGAATCCAATTGGCAATTAAGCACAAAGAAACCACATGAATAATTCTGTTGTTTACCGGGAGATCGTATTCTTTTTGTGTTTGTTAATTTTTCACTTTTGCTTATGGCGTAATTTGCAGACAAAAGGCGCAACGTAAATCGATAACACACACCGCGCAGCACAGCATACAGAAAAAAATGTACGTATTTCTCTAGTCATGCACTTACCCATCAGAATTCGCATTTGTTTCTTGCCAAAAAGGCGTGTCAGTACGCTGGAAATGGTGAGCCCCATTTTCTGTTCTGGCTACGTTGGTTTTTGTGTACTGAACAAGCGAAGGCGTTTGGAATTTGGTAAATAACGTTTTCTGCCACGTCAATGTTGCGGAATTGTTCAAGAACTTGTGTGTGTACAAAAATGTCAGCCTCTGTCTAGAATATACACACAGGCACACTCGCACACTTCAGAAAAGATGGCGTTTGCTTTGAAGTTTCAATTGTGACGTGTTTATTGCGATGTCCACGGCGCGGCGCTGCCGTAGAAATTAAATGTCATGCATTGGCCATCTATTGACCGTGTTCGTAACTAAATATATATTTTTCTTTGTATATTTTACTCTGTGGTTAATTTACTATTGGTGATCTGTCAAATTCAACATTTATTACGCCTTTTTTGTTTCCAAATATATTATTTTATTACGGGCGTATAAGCTTAAAATTACTATTTTCGAAAAAAAACAGGCGTAAATTATACAATAAAGATACTGTTTTTCGAAAAGCCTTAAAATAAACTGGCGCAATATATACATACAATACAACTATATTAAATTGGACAGGCGCAAATGCTCTGCTAGAACTGGAATAAATAATTCAAAACATCATCAACAGATGGACAATTTAACATATATGTTATAATTCGCTAGAATCATATTTTCAAACACTATGTATATATACGAGAACCAAAGTTCATAACTCGTTCTTGCTTCGGCAGAACATATACTAAAATTGGAACGATACAGAGAAGATTAGCATGGCCCCTGCGCAAGGATGACACGCAAAATCGTGAAGCGTTCCACATTTTTTTGCCGTTTTTTTCTTGTATTTTTAGCAATTGTGCGCGAAAAAAATGTTTTTATACATACACTACCAAATTGTTAAACCGTTTTTAGTATATATAGTGGACTGTAAATTATATAGGCCAAGGTGCCTTTAATGTGACTACGCCACTTGCGCGCCTCAAAGATTTAAACGCGTAGTATATATATATATGTTACATATAATTTTATTATAAATTGCGACTGTTCCGCAACGAGTGTACAAAAGGAAGTGATCTCCATGCGGCTACAATTTTTAGTTCTAATACAGTTAAATGTATTAATAGAATATACAATACACGTAAATAATTCATGATGTTAGTGTATGTGTATGTAGAGCGGAAACACAACATGCGTACACCAAAGGTAAGTCTACTGACTCAGCCCTCCACTCTCTTGTCAGAACAATTGAAAGATCCATGGAATCTAAGCAATACACTCTGGCAACATTTGTAGACATAGAGAGAGCCTTCAACAATAATGTATATCTACACTGAGGCAGTTATGCCCTAAAAAGACATAAAATAAACACAAAAATTATAAAATATACAACCACCTAGCATTTCGAATAATAAAAGCGGAGTGGAATAACTAAACTATGGTAAAAAAGGCCACTAGGGGAACACCACAGGGAGGGGTGCTATCTCCACTGTTATGACTTCTAATGGTAGATATGATTCTCATTCAATTACCATATATATTGATACTCGCCTCTGGAATTTAAATACTCTAAGCGATAACACCACTAAAGCAAAAAGGTCTAGGAGTTAACCCCTACAAAACTGATATTCTTCTGTTTACGAAAAAATACATAATCCCAACATTCGACCCACCGAAGATAAGATGAACAAGACTCCAAATAGGCAAAAATGCAAAATACCTAGGACTTCTTCTGGATAGTAAACTCCTGTTGAGAGAGAACATAGTCGAAAGGACCCGCAAGGCCAACTGTGCACTCAAATGCAAGTAAGCATACTTCACCTCTTCAGCATCTATACAATATCGGAAACCAGAGCTTGCTAGCCAACTCAAACCGAAAATGGATTAGGACAGCATGGTGTTTAGTGAGCAAAGAAACGTGGCCATCATTCAACCAAAGGAGAACCAAACAACTGAATTCGCAAACGAAAACGGAATGCAGAAGTATGGTAAGAATACTGACAGGACACTGTCTATTGCAAGGACACTTACATAAAATAGGTCTGTCAGACATTAACAAATGCACCTACTGCGAGGAAAACAGCACTATAGCAAAGGCGGAACTTATCTTATGTCACTGCCCTATACTTTCATGGCACAGATAATCATGCCTAGGATGGTTTTACCTGGAGGATCAAAAAAAGCGGACCTCTCGACATCCGGAATTGGGAAGCTATAAGACCGGAAGCAACCCGAAGCAAACTAGAATAAAACTGGCTGGACTATTGCTACCATATAACTAGTTGGTTTGCTATGGGCTTTACTTGACCTATGGTCGGTGAATCTCCTGCACTGCCAACCTAACCTAACCTAACCTATAGACGATCCATGCAAAAAACCCTTACTTTCCGTCTATCCCTGCTTTTAAAAGACCCGACGGACAAATCACTATCAATTTTTTTGTACACCGTATTCTTGATTCGAAATATATTACAGAAATTCTCGAAATATTACAAACAATAAAAATGTTTGCAAAATAAAAATATTGCACAAAATTCTAAATAATACGTGAATTACGTAATATTACGTCATATTACGCATAATTACGTCATATGTAATAATATGCTGTTATAATATGTAATATGACGTAATATGACGTAATATTACGTAATATCACGAAATATTACGTAATTTACGTATATTACGTAATGAATCTTCGGTTCATTTTCTCGCCGAATGCCCCACACTGAGCCATCTAAGATGGATAGTGTTTCATTCCCACCTGAAATCCTGTGATGAACTCTACCGCCTCCCTCTTGAAAGATCGCTGAGTTCACTACGAAATCTGGTATATTCCTAGATTGCGACCGTCTTTAACAAACGAGTTATAGGCCCTCCTGGTGGTCTATACGTGCTGAACTAGTCTCTGTGAGACGACGGTCCCCTATTCCCTCAGCATCATCATCAGAGACCATTGAGAAAAAGTGGTACATAGTGCCATGTGAATATTTGGATAGAACCGTTTTTTATCAATATAGCAAAATAAATTGAGTACTAAATGGTATAACATAATAAAGACCAAACGTAACAATGATTAAAGAGAAAGCATTATATATAGTTCCCTTTCGTGTTCCATTGTGGTTAAGTAGAATAAAAAAACTTCATAATTGATAAAACTTTTTTTTTAAAAAACTTACATATACTGTAGAATTTAGTTTGTATCCACAAAAGATAACTTCTAATCTCCTTACATAAATGATTAGTGAGTGCTTACCTGAAAGAGAAAAAAACATTTATTAGTTATATGTTATATTATATACATCAATACGGAATTAGATAAAATAAAAATAAAAAAATAAGAGAACTGTTACTTAAAAAAAAAGAGAATGGGAGATAGAGATAAACATATAGCGATAGAAATTTATATTGTATATTGAAACATATATAAAGAGATATAGAGACAGGGATAGAAATATATGTGATACAAATATACAAGGAGATATATAGATAACGAACAATATGTATTGGGGCGGGCGACGCACACCGGGATTATATCAATATTTTTGGCAAGAATTATGAAAATCAACTATTTCAACCAAAAATAAACTTTGTTTTTATAATTTAGAATTTTGCAAACCTTCCTTTTAATACTATTATTTAATAAAATGAGTATATAAATAGTGTTTTGTTGGTAGGGTGACATAGCGTCCATGGACGTTATGTCCAAATGGAGAATTGGGCATTATGTCGGTTTTATATGGACATAATGTCCATTTGGACCTAATTTCGGTCTATAATTGATTTTTGTTCACTTAAACATATGTTCTTTTAAAAACAGATATAAGGACTATGGACATTAGGTCTGTTTTTAAAAGACATAAAATCCATTGGACGTAATGTCTGTTTGAAGCAGCCATAATGTCCATCAAAAAATTACCATTAAATCCATATATTAAAAAACGGACACAGGGTCCATGGACATTATGTCAGTTCAAAACTGACATAATGTCCATGGACCTTATTTCTGTGGACATTATGTCACCTCACCGTTTTGTTACTTCAAAAACAAAATAAAAAAAATATATATTAAAAATATTTTTTTTTAGAAAATATTATCGATGTTTTAAGAAATATAACTTTATTTTTGTTCAAGTAATATTACCTGATCTAACCGATTTACAAAGACAATGCGTTGTCAAATTCTTTTAATTTTACCGATGCATAAATACAGTCGTATTTGTGTGCGCTCATGACGACATTGCAGAAGGTCATACATACGCAAGCAAACAATTATATATAAATGAACAAACAATACAGACATGCACGCAAACACACGTACACACACACACTGACAATTTGTCCATTCAAATCAATTCCCATTAATGAAATTACAGGCAATGATACGTCATTTCTGAATAACACCATAGAAACGCAGCATATACACACATTTGAATCGTTTATATGTATATATATATAAATATATACATATTGTATCTATAATCAGTGTAAATACGAAATAAAAAAATCGTGATCGGTTGTGATATCAACTTTAATGTATCGTCTACGTGTGTGTGTGTGATTTTGTCTCGACAATGAGTAATGTAAACACAAAAGAGAGAAAACCGAACCGCCATTTTGTAGTCGGTCGTTTATATTTTTAAAACACTCTGCTGCTACTTCAGTGTGTGTGTGTGTGTGTGTTTTTTATTTGTTATGTACTGCATACACACACACACACTCGGTTTAATAATGGTATCTATAGCCACTTTATTTATATGTCATGATAACATATTCGGCAAAGCAAGCTCTCAACTGTCGCTTGTGCGCCAACGCAAAGACGTGTGCGAGAAGAAAAAAAAACAGATCGTCACATTGCACTCTGTGAGTACGTATGTATTTATTTATTGCATTCACGTCCGTAATAAACAATAGGGGGTGTCAGTGGGCAGTGTAAAAAAAATGTCCTGTTTTTTCCGCCGAAGTTTTTCTAAATTTACTCAAGAATAGCCTAACAATCTAATAATATATGTTTCCTTATTAAGTCTTATACGCAGAGAATACCATAAATGTACGATTACACGGACTGCTACTTTAGACAGTTGGTCTCAGGGGTGCGTACTATATAACATAAATGTCAACAAACAGAAATCGCATCAATATGAATTCTCACATAACGTTATTGCCACATAAAATGATTCCAACATAACATAATTCCCACATAGCATGATTATCATATAATATAAAAAACAAGCAAAAAATGCATTTGGTAGACTTTTACAAGGTATTTCTTGCCTGTTACCCAAAAAAAAACAATAATTAAAACCATAAAAGGAATAATAAAGCAAAAAAGAATTAATTCTCATAAAAAAGAAATGAAATATAAATAAATTTTGTTATGTGGGAACTATGTTATAGGGGAATCATGTTATATGGGAATCATGTTATATGGGAATCATATTATGTGGGAATTTAGTTTACCGGACCCTTCTCAAAAATTCTCTACTTTGACGTCAATGGGGAGGCTTAAGCACACTAACGAATGATCCTAAAGCAAGATCGGAATGCTTTCGGTTTTTCCTTTGTAAAGATGTCAGGGTCACCCATGACAGATTGCACTCGTCTTTATGTGACGTTTTAGTGGAAAACTAAATGAGTATTCTTCTAGAGACACTGGTCAACTCTAGTCGTGATGTTGACTTTTCTACGTTTATTTGGGGCACTGGCGAAGTGGATAAAGGGTTTAATTCCGATAACCATAAGCCAGTGCGTTTCAGCCGAGATAGGCTCTCAACCAAAGCATGTAAGCATGCTCACCTGGGCCCCCACTCCCGCACTATCATTAATTGTAAAGGGCATAGGCGTTGAACCCCTCGGTCAAGACAATACTCAGACCTATAGTTATACGGGTTTTTCCCGAGCGGTCGACTACAAGTAGTC
>JAAAKO020058179.1:0-10485 GCA_010015015.2 Bolitophila cinerea | reverse complement strand
CCATTCGTATGTATATATATATATATATATATATATATATATAAATGAAGATATATATATATATATAATATATAAGTATATGTGCCCTTGCACACTTGAATATATTTGCATATAATGTATACTTATGTACTTGTGAGAATATATGGCTCACACATTTGTATGCTCGCGAGCTTTAAGTGTCTGTGTGTGAGAGTGTGTTTTTGTGCACACGTATAAACAGGAATAATGCATTAAAATGAGCTTTAGGTTTCACACACTTGCACTTACGCACACAAACACAAACATAGAAACGTGTGTGTGTGTGTGACATAGACAGCCCAATGTTAAGATCCTTTGTCAAGAACACCTGCTAACTCGCATGAACGCTGTGGAGGGTGTTGGGGTGTTTGTTCCATTGAAGTTTCCGGTGAAGGCCTTTCAATCATAGCGGCACCTCGACTTCTGCGCTTACCCTCCTCCTTCAGACCACATTATACTAAAGGTTTTAGGTGGACGGGTGGTTAGTTGGGTGGTGGTGCGATTGAATGCAAGTGGCACGTACTTTAGATTCTGAATGATTTACAGACACCAATTGAGACGATCACTTGCAGATGGACACAGTGTTTTCTATTGTCTGCACACGCACGCACACAAAAACACACATACTAACAGTTACACACACACAAACATAGAGGATACCTTTCACTAGGCGATTGCAGAGCCACGCCAGATAGACTTTATCATTCGATGTCTGAGCGTGGCTGTCATTTTGTGTCATCGTCGATGGTTCTAGAAGTTTTTTCAGTACATTGGAATAATCGGGCTGTTGGCCCCAGTAAACGGGGTTAGTCTGTGTCTTGGAAGTATTCGTCTTTGTCGTTTCGGTCGGTACAGTCGTGTTGTTGGCAGACGACCATCCGGTGGAGGCGGAAGACCGGATCATATTACGGCATTTGTACAACATGTACGCAGCAGAATATGTCTCATAAACGGTTGTGTTAAACAGGTCTATACATTTTTATAGAAAGCGAGTGTGAAAAAGGCTTATTTGGGTATTTACAAAAGCGAAGAAGCATTATTTTGAATGACTTTGTGCATTTGATAGGGTTGTGGGGCGTAAGTGGATGTGTGCATGTGGATCAAATGAACAAAACCTCCAAAACCGCCATTAAACAATATAGGATCAAGTACTCACGCGACGACCCGGATGGCTGACGACTAGTCTTGTTTAAACCCCCTGCTTTGGCGTTTTCGTAGTACTCATGATGCCCGTCGTCACCTGCATCAGATTTAGGTGCCTGCGTTGTGTGGCGCTCGACCGGTGCCGGTCGGCCGCTCGGATAAGGATGAACCGAAGGTGGCAGCGGTGATTTTGGTGCTCTTGTGGTAGTTTCTACATAACAAACGAGCGAAACGCACATACACACACACACACACACGCAGAAAAGCACATAGACCAAATCAATAAATAAACATATCAATTCATCAAAGTGGATGGATGGTGGTTGGTGGTTTTGTTGTTGTTGTTGAAAGAATAATAATTATAAATTAAAATCAAGCTTTTTAAATTGATATAAAATTGACTATATCTTTGGATTATGAGACTTACCGTCTTCTATGCACATAAGACCATCATTCATGAGCTTCAGTCCAGCTGGACAGGCACACGAGATCTTTGGACTGTGCTCGTTTATGATGGGTGCGGGCAGACACAAGTGCGAGCAGTGTCCGTTGACCGCTTGACAATGATTGACGCCGTCTGGCTGACGATACGGATGGTACACATGGATTGTCATGGGATGTTGAAGCTATAAAAGAACATTACCAATTACAGCGAATCTATATATTACATTAAAAAATTTAGAGAATAAAGTACCATTCGCATCGGCGTGATGGCCTGCACGTCCTCGCCGTTGAATTTGTTTGCCTTAAAAACGGCTGCTTTGTCCCAGTCGGTCCAGTAGACCCAGTCCTCGAAGGTAGTAATTGAAAACGGATGCCTAAGCGTGTCCGACGAGTACAAGATCAACTTTCGATCGGATCCATCGTAGTTACAGGATGAGATAACGTTCAATTTTGCGTCCACCTGAATGACATATTATTAGGATCAATTTTTATAGGATTATTTGGTAAATATATTAGAATCTTCTAATTATTTAACAGAATTTACGGGAAATCTCTTTTATCAAAACGAACAAATTATTTAACATAGAAATAAATGGTTCAGGCAGTAACAGCCCCATTCTTAAACATGTTAGTTCTATAATATTATTCGAGACTAAACTTGAAAATCATGTAAGAACTCGGAATAGAAATTTATAAATCGCTTCAAAATTTTTGACCCAAAAATCGGATACTATAAATATAGTCCGAATCAGAAAATATTTTTTTTAAGCTTCATTTCTGGTCTAAGCTTGAAAAACGCGTCTATAGAATTTTTATCGTCTGTAGATTTCTTACCAGAAAATCAGTTACTGAAAATCTAGTCTGGTCTATAAATTCAATTTATTTCAATTGTACTCTAAAATCTGGTTTAAAACAATGTAACTGAAAACCTAATCCGAACCAGGTATCAGCTTCCTTAACTAGACGTTTCTGGACTTAAAATTGATCCTGAATGAGGTATCGTTGAATTACAAAAAACAACACTATAATTGAAAATTGGTTGATCTATAGTAAAATTATGGTTTCGGACTAAAATTTCGTAGATGGACTTGTTTAGACCATATATACAAAGACAACATAAATAATGAATCATCATATTTTACCCAATACACCCTCTGGCGCACCAAATCCAGTGTCAAACCGTTTGGCCACTTAACGTTCATGCTAACGATTGTCTGTCGGTGCGATCCGTCCATGCCAGCCCGTTCAATGCGTGGCGATGATCCCCAGTCGGTCCAGTACATCCATCCGTTCAACGGATCAAGAGCAATGGCTCGCGGAATGTCTAGATCGTCCTTGATCAGCGCCTTACCCATTGTTCCCTCAAAGTTTGTCACCTCTATCGTATACTTTTTCAAGTCCGAATAGTAGATATGATTGTACACCCAGTCCACGGCTAGACCATCGGACGTGACAGACTGATCCGTTGCGACCACCGTGCGATCATTGCCCTCATCGATTGGTGCCTTGTAAATCTTTTGCTCGGACACATCACTCCAGAAAATCATTCCGGTGCGGAAGACAAAGTCCAGAGCGGTTGCGGATTTTGTATCGTTTACAATTGACGTCATCTCATTGTGATCTAGGGCAATCTTACGAATGTCATGTCGTCGGGCGAACAGAAGCGATGCATGCCCTTCGGTGGCCTTGCACTTTGAGTGGTGTCGTGGATCACGCATGTAGCCTGTGCCACATTCACACTGAAAATATTAATATTAATGTAATACTATATTTATAATTAGATTAGTTATTTTATCTGGTTCACCTTGAACCCTCCGACTTCATTAGTACACATTTGCGAGCATGCGCCTGCATCGAGACACTCGTTGATGTCCTCACACGTTCGGTTGTTAACCAGTTTGTATCTATATAAAATATGACGTTTTTACCACTATTCTAGTGCTATATAAATTGAATTTATTATTAATCATCACTTACCCGTGCCTGCATTCACAATAAAAAGTGGCCGGTGTATCGATGCAGATATGGTCACAACCGCCATTATTGGTTTTGCACTCGTTCGTGTTGCAGCGGTTAACCGGTTCATCTTGAGCGTCCGGGCAATCGATGCGCTTGTCACAGACCTTAGCGTTCGGGATGCACATGCCGCCGCCACAGTCGAACTCTTTTTTTGGATCACATTGGCGCAAGGGCGTTGCTGTAAGAGGAGCAAAATGAAAGAAATAAATAAAGTGTTTTCTTTTTTTGGACGTGATGAATATTTTTGGTTGTATAAGTGGCTCAATAAAATGTATGCTTTTATTGCACATTTTATCTATACACGTGTGTCCTTTTTCTTTGAGATGAGGGTTTTATTGCGACTCTTTAAAGTGTGTCACTTACATACTAAGATACTCATTCTGTTTATATATTTCTCTATTTATATATCTAGTGAATGCTTAGTATAACGCAAGCGAGCCCTTTTTAATACAATTTTCTTGTCTCCTCTTTTCTCCCACCGTACCCAAAATCTCTATTTTGTTATTTTGGGAATATTCTCCTCGGGATTGAAAGGCTTTAATGGTTGATATAATGTGATTTTATTCGATATTTTCAATATTATCATTTTAATTTTTTATATTGTTATTATTTTATTTCATGGTAATTGTTTTTTTAAATATATTTATACAGTTTTTATTTAGTTTAATTTTAAATGGAACATTATATATACAGCAAACATATTTATCAAAATGTATTTCTTCCGTAAAGGTTTTTCTATAAGCAGAAAATTAAAATAAAGTGTTATCTTATTTTGGTCGCTCTGAATATTTCAGTCGGTCGTAAGTGGCTCTATACATAATGTCTTATTTTATTACACAAACACATTTTATCTACCTACACACGTGTACATATCTTTGAGATAAAAGTTTTATTGCGACACTTACGAAATGTATCACTTACGTACCCAGTATACATTACCCATATACTTTTCTACCGACATGACGCATTTAAAACTTATTTAAGGGTTGAAGGCTTATATAAAAAATAAAATATAACAAAATAAAATAATTTGTGTCCACTTACTGCAGTTAAACTCATCGCTGCCATCAGCACATTCTGCGTGGCCCGAGCATGCGAGATTCCCAGGAATACAGGTTCGATCCTTGCACTGGAACTGATCGGGGCGACACGTAATATTTTTGCAATTTGGAGCTTTCTCATCATCGCCGTTTGGACAGTCCGAGCCACCGTCACAGAGCCAGCTCGTGTGAATGCACATAATCCGATCGTTGCATTCGTACTCGGTGGGCAGACATGGTGATCCAATGCGTACGGTGCTGTTGCAGCCCTACATTATTAAAAATACAAATAATTAGATTATTCAATATATATATATATATATATTAGTACATTTTGATTTTGAATCCTTTAAAATGTATACACGTAAATCGGAAGCAAAGGTAAGCGTAATTTACAGAGCGCGTGTTATTATTTTTGCTTGTAATCTGGTATGTCGCCCAAAGCAATTTACACACTGAAAAGAGAAATAATGTGAACACACCGCCCACCACCGCCCGACGCCCACCTGTCACAGAGCCACGCGTCCCGCAGGCTGCTCATTTTTAGCATAACAAATGCAGATCCGCCGGATATGCGCGACACGAGGGCTTGAGCTTACACGTGTGCGCGTAGGTTAATTCTAAAATATCGTGCTGATTTTACACTTGTGACGTATGTTTAACCCGAAGCGCTCTCCCACCTGCCAGCATGTGCGCCTATAGTGTGTCCCATTCCAAAGGTGATATATGTATTTTATTATGTATACTTGTGTATAGGCAGCAGAATCTGTGTGTAACATTATCCCATTTCCTTGGGCGCCCGCGTGCACGAGCGCGTGCTTTGACTAAAAAACGGCATTCTTTTGTGCGAACACCTTTTTGTTGTTGTTGGTTTTTGTATAATGCGGTGAAAAGCCAATTTGAATGACACGCACTTATTTTCACGCATTATCACAGGTAAGCGCAAAATTGGTGTACGAGTGCGCGCCGAGTGAAATTACATTTTCCGCGTCGTCGGCCTGTTTTTCTGTTGTTTCTATGATATTCTGATGTTCACACGTGCCCAGGATTTGGACTCACATTAGAGGGAAATTCAGATTGGAATTTAAATATATATACGCACATTTATACTTTTTTGGTTGTAAAAATAACGACAAAGATTTACCGTTATTTTCACGATTAGATTTTTGATTTACAGACGTTTTTTCTTTGCTATGGATGTGGTGCAGGGAACGGCTGCTGGTGCTCGAAGAAAATGAAACCGTTTGTCATCCAACAGAAAAATTAGGTCATTCGCATAAATATAAAGCGTCGCCGGCGCCACCCCGTCATGTCGTCCAGACGGTGCTGCGCGCAATGAATTTCCTCATTTCCCGAGTGCGCGTTGCGCGACTTTTCAATTTTATTTTTGCACGTTCCATTACCGTTACCTTACGCGCGCGCTTGTAACTCAATTTCCCCTGACGACAACAAGAACAAAAAGAAAACGAGGAAAAGCTCTCACCCTCTCGTCGGAACCGTCCGGGCAGTCTGGATCGCCGTCGCAACGCCACTTTTTCGTTATGCAAACGTTGTCAGCGCACTTGAATTCCGTTTCCGGTGAGCAGGCAATGGCCGGGCACGACTTCTCGTCACTACCGTCTCCACAGTCATCGTCTTGATCACAGCGCCACCGATTCTGGATGCAACGTCCGTTGGCACACGTGAACTCGTCCGATCGACACGTTTCGTCTGTGTAAACAAACAAATATGGATGATAAAAAAATGGTATTGATTTTCAGAAAAATAAATGTAATGTATATGTAGAGCTGTACAAACGCCTGGTCGGACGACAGACGGGAGGAGGGTTGGTTGGTATATATAAAAATGTTTTATTACAAAACAAATGTATGTCAATGAATAACTCATTTGTAGAATATTTATTTAAATCAGCATAATATATTTATTTGAAATGCCTTTTTTGCACTTTTACAATGGTTAAATTGACTTTGCTATATCTTCATTTATTATTTATTACTTTTACATGGAAGCTTGAGTGTGATCTAAAAAGAGGTCCCGATATACAACCGTTTGATACCATAGAAATTCAATGTTTTCCAAAGTTTTCCAATAGTTTGAATTTATCAAATTTTAAGCTATCATAACTTTGAGTCCAGAACATATGAGTAAAAAAGTAAATGAAAAGACTTGATATTATATATAGATATTTTTATTTAATTTTTAACCTATATTAAAACCAGAAGTTTTCAAAAGCGGTATTTTTTTATTTTTTTTTTATTTATCATTAAAAGCACATATTTATTATAATTATATGAATGAAATATTTTTTAGTTATTATAAATTAAATTATTTAAATTGTCCATCAGTTTTTTTACATATATCATATGTTCACAAAAAATATATTTCAAAAAATCAAAAAATGTCCAATAAAACTTCCCCAAATATAAGGACATAAAAAACAAGAAAACAAGTGTAGTGGTAAAATAAAAGAAAAAAAAACATTTACTTAATATCATAAAAAAGTAACGTCAATTATTTCTTATAAAACATCTACATGAGCAGAAAGCGTCGCAAAGGGATTTTCAAGTTTCTGGGAAGTTTGTTTGAAGGTCATGGGTAGATTAGTCGGATGGCGTTATAGAGATAGTCAAAGGATTCCCCGCATTTAGAAGCTATCATCAAAAAAAAAACTGGGCTCTTTGATATCATTTGAGGCCACGCAAAAGTTGTCTAAGTATATACGAACAAAAGATAAACCGTAAACAATTCTTATTGTAATATGCGTTTGAATGTCTGCTTCACCAAAAGTTGTGCGCATTATCGGAAATATATTATAATATAAAATAAAATCGAGTCTAATTATAAAATTAGAACCATTTCAGACGAATTTGTATGCAATCATTTCATCATTTGTCCGCATTAAACCAATCATCATAAATCTATTGTTTTGATTGACAAAAATCCAGTCAAACGCTAATAACTTATATATAACCCTCAGGTGTCAAAGCAATCACATTTGAAAAACAACTTTTTCAGTCAACACCGAATCGACAGCCTGTGCGCCCTCCCAACTTTCCTTCCAATTTCCTCTGTGCCAATCTCGAAATCAGCTTTGTTGCTTGTCACCATGTTTTACAACTCACAGTCACAACTCCTATATTATATACTTATACAAGTACTATAGATAGCGCATATAGTACTGTTGAGATGGCAATGCATTTATGTATAGACGACGGACGAGTAGTATAACCTAAAACATTGACATAAACTGTTTTCCCATAACTGTAAATTTATAAAAATCTACACTGAAAATGAATACGAGAATTTTTCCCTTCAACAAGATAATTTTTGCTCAATTTATTCAGTCTCATATTTGAAAAACACTTATCATTCGTTATTATCATACTGTTAGTGATAGTGATTCCACTGTTAGGCTGATGTGGTAATGAAAAACCTTTAAACAAACTAAAACAAATATCGAATTTATTTTTAATTTTTTGTTACCTTTCTTTTCCACTATCAGGCATTTTGATATTTCAAAATATAAAAATTCCATTAACTCTTAAATAAATTTTTAAAAAATATATAAAAACTGTTTCTTCATAAATTTTAACCAAAAACAAATACAGCAATTAATAAATTTACCATTGCAATTAAAATATGTGTCTATGGGCATCCGAGTGCATTCAAAGTCATATCCTCGACCTGGCAAACGAACTTAGAATGGCATTCCAATACACCTTCTCGAAAAACATTTCATCGAATACAAATTTGCCAAAAAAAAAATTGTGGAAAATATGTTCTTGAAAATAGTTTGTCGAAAAACATTATTTTGTAATTATTTAAAATTAAAAATAAACACAAAAGAAAAGAGTTACAATTATTATTCTTGTATTTGCTTGTTGTTCTTCTTAGAATTGTTTTTTGACGATAACTATAATAACGTCATGAATGTTTCCTAACAAAATTTCAATTTTTTTATCATGAAAAAAATATATACGGGAGAGGGGGTCTATTTTGGATTTTTTTGCATTGAGCACGCTAATGTCTTTAATCAAAACTAACGCTTTGAAATGGGTGTTAAATTTCTGATGATAAAAATTAGGGCTTAAGCGCCAGTCGTATCCGACTGCGGCTAGGCCGCGGATGGCAGGATGCCCCTTGTACGCGGTCTTCTTCACAAAAAAAAACGGACGCTCTTATATCCAATATAACGTTCCTCGGAACAAAATAAAAGGTTTATTTTACTCACAAACTTACATACTAATGATTCCATAATATTAAGTCTTACTCGCTAACTCCTTAAACTGTTACCCGAGTCCCACGACAAATTAACCTTATTTTACGATGAACTCTTTCGATGTTGATCGCGTGGCTTGGGTTGGTATTAGGAGTGTTACCAGCGGGCTCGAGGAACCACTCTTTTCGCTAAGCGAGGAATTCATCACGACGATCCGATGGGAGAGACAAGGTCGGGAAGTTTAGGCGGTTCCGCTTCTGCAAATTTTCCGGTTTCAGACCAAATCGTGTAAGGTTTTTTTACAATTACAAAAAATCCCTACGGAAAAACACTTTCTTTTTGCTTACGTTTTCCTTGGTCCTACCCGGCAGGGTCTCCTTGGTCTTAAACCGCTGCTTTAGTTACCTTACGCAATAAAGGAGACATCGTTATATAACTATTTGAGTACGCTTGATTTACTTTCTCAAGGGAAACTACTCTGACTCTTTTGGGACCGTCTCTTATGTCGCGGCCGACTTTTAGGTCCCTTACACTTGAATTTTTTGGTTGTTTTGTGGTGTTAAGTGATCTTTAAGACTTTGAGTCGATCTATCTCGTCGATTCGCCAAACAGTCAATGGCTTCGCGATCTCCGCGGCGGGAAACGCCGAGTCATCTTGCGTCGCGACCTACGTCTCATTACCGTAACCTCGCCGGAAAACGTCTCTAACCTTCTCCCTCTTTTTATGGACGTTATTGGCTTTTTTGTATGGTGGATCCATGCAATTTGGAAATCGCACGGTTTCAGAAAGCGACGTGTAAGGTGTTGCTCACAATGTTATATCTCACGCCTTCACCTCGGAGCTTTCTCACACCAAAGAAAATTCCACCAGTGTCACTGCCATCGTTAAGGGGTGTCATTGAACGTATGTTGTACGCTAAGCTTACACTTCTAATATCTCATAAACTAAACTTACAAGTATAACAAATGTCACACGTTTATAAACAAAACAAACTTTTTTCATTTTTCTAAAAATATTTCCGTCTAATGTTTTGTTTAAAACCAAAAAAATAAACTACAAGTGTCCATGGAGTAGCCCATTGATTATAGCTTCGTTGCGCATCTCGTCATGCGAACTCTGTGCAAAATATCGTCAACCATTTCGTCCGTGTATATTTGTCCCACAATGCGATCAACGTAAGTAACTTGGAGAATGGTCAATCGACCGATGTTGGTTGCGGCTCCCTAAGTAGCGATGGCGTCACGCAAGTTGATGTACTCGTCTGATCGTAACTTCGACTGATTGAAACGAATGAAATTGTGACGCTCCGTTTCGACCTTGACAACAGATGATTGTCAACATCTTATCAATCTATAAGCATAGAAATTAATTGCGCTGACCTAGGTCCGTTTTCTTCACTATCACAAGTTAAAGCTAACCGGCCGGTTAAACGCCGGTTGATTCAAACTTTCCAACAGCAATATAAAAAATGATTTTCTTTACTAGAGGTTGAGTAGAACTAGAGGGTTTTTAACTGACTACTTGCTCTAAACTTGCTCTTTTAAATATCCTGGAAAATTGAGTATTCAATATCGATAATCGACAGTTGTCAAAATGACTTA
>JAAAKO020058168.1:0-10486 GCA_010015015.2 Bolitophila cinerea | reverse complement strand
TTCAAACATGACTGAATAAAATGAAAACGCTAAAACAACGCTCCAAACCAAAAATACCTCGGCTCTAAACTATTTAGATGGTCGTTTTCGACTACCTAAGCTAGAGCTGGCTCTAAGCTAGAGCAAAGAATAAAATGACAGCTCTAACTCGTTAAAGTCAAGTGAATAAAACGAATTACTGCTCTCATTGAAAAAATCTCCGCTCTAAGGCGGCCGATGGCCAGGATGTTTCTATTAATTATAATAAATAAAATAAAATTATTTTAATATATAAAAATACCCTTTCTTTTTTTTCTTTAACTTTTTTGAGATATTGGGTGTTACATTTCTGCCAAAATGCCTTGTGACGTTCGTTTTGAAAAATTATACTGAAAGAACTAACAAAATATTTTTTATTTGCAATTCTATAGAAAATAAAATTAACTTTCATAAAAAAATAAAAATATATGTTTCTAATAAATATATACTTTAACCTCGCACTTTACCTTTTCCTTGCCAAGGATCTTGAACAAGAGCAATGTCTATTTGCAAATTCGCAAGCACCACAATGATGTTACTTGGCTGTGTAGCAGGTTGTTCTAAGGGGCTTTAAGGTGCCTGCCACACACCTATAAACCTGCTTCCTCCTCTTCGTCGAACTCCTTTAGCAGTATGATGGGAATTTTTCCTCGGCGCGGCTGCTGCCGCTGTCTGCATTGACTTTTAAACAAGACAAAAAACCACAATGGAAACAAAATTTTAAGAATTTGATTTTATGGAATTTCGCCCCGTCGACATTCACACAACTTTTTTTAGTAGTTTACCACGCGGTCGCTCACCTCGCCCACAATAACACATTTTGTAATTGTATTTCATACAAAGGACGTACTAAAACCCACCGAATTTCACACATTTTTTACGAATTTCGTACAACGAATTGGATGGACGCTCACCCCGCCGCGCCGTCGCGTCGCGTCGCCCGTCCTTCACACAATTAACAGTGTAACAATGCCATTGAAAATTATTAAAATTCAGAAATAATAAATTATTAAAAAATGTGCGAAATTTCGACGGGTGTAAAATGCAAAAAAAAAACTGTCAGTGTTAGCGGGGTGATCGACCATGGTGTAAACTACCAAACAAAATGTGTGAATATCGACGGGGAGAAATTCCGCGGGATGAAATTCGCAATTTCTGAATTCTAAAAATCGATTGTCTCATCTTGTGAATTCATAAGTCTCGGTGTCATCCAGCTACTAATCATGGGAAGACACTCTGCCATTTTTTCTGCTTCTTCAGCAGCTTGTATTGTGCCCTCTATGGACCCCAAGGCATCGTCAGCTTGATTTTTGACTTCCATCAAGGATTCTGTCGATTGACTCTTGTCTTTTGGACCGTAGGGCAGGGAGACGATTTGTGTAAAGCCCTTTCTGGCACTCATGTTCTTCTCAACCTTCAGGGCTGACTGACTTTATTGGAACCATTTACACAAAAAAAAAGTAAAACATATTTTATTACTTTCATAATAGATTTTAATAATTCAAAAAAAATATTATATTTTTTCAAAAATAATAAAATTCATTATAATGTAATACATTTTTTCATTATTTTAAAGTAAATATTTTATTACAAAATTGTACTTTCAATTTTAAATATTTTAAAATAAAAATAATAAAATGTATTATAAAATAATAAAAAAAAAAACAATAAATAATTAAATGCGTCCATTTATTTAATTATTTTGATGTAAATATTTATTATTAAAATTGTATTTTCATTTTCAAATCTTTTAACACAAATTTATAATAATCTATAAGAGAAATAAGAAATAACATTAAAAAGTAATAAGAAATGGTCATTTCATTTATTATTTTGTTGCAAAATGTATTATGAAAATTGTAATTTTATTTTCAAATCTTTTACAACAAAGTAATAAAATGTATTATGAAATTGATATTATTTATTATAATACTATAAGTTCAAGTACTGCTCACCGCATAACTACAAAAGCAGTAATTAGCTCTAAATCTCATAAAATAATAGATTTGTTATGAAATTCATTATTTTTTTCGCTCAGTGGTTATACTCTATTGATAACAGACCAAGATCAAGTTGCCTTCCAGATTCTTACCCGAAATGAAAACTTTTATCCTTTTGTCCAAAGTAACCTCTTCCACGTCGTTTACCTTCAGGTCAGCCTTATCCCAAACGTCCTTTCTCAAACCAACTTCTTGTATCCATGTTTTTGCAAGACACAGAAATGGCCCTGCAGGAGTTTGGAACTTAGCATTTCTGGTCGAAAGCAGTTACGGTCGGCCCTGCAGTTCGTTAGGTACTATCTTACACATGGTCCCGCCTGACTTTCTGCCGGACTTTCGGCCGATCGTTGGCGTTTGATTGCAGAAGTTTTGTGTCTGTAGTAGCACTTGTCTCAGTGTTCGCATCCAGATCTCGCATCCAGATCTCGCATCCTATGCCTTTGACGTAGCTGAGCCCTCTTTAGAGTCCTTTCAGAACCTGCTCCAGCATTTTTGTTTGTCCTCATCCTTTTCTCACAATTCGTATAAGCCACTTCTGGTTGGGATGAATTTACGAGTCCCAAAGGTCTAGTTGGCACATCCTTTTCCTTTACACACCCTGCCAAAGTATTGCCATCATCGGCTAAATATTTATTTATTTATATGTATTTATATTTTTTTAAATACGCATTTTTTAAATTATCTTTTAGTTTTTAACATCCCTTAACAAATATATTTTCAATAAACAAAATATTTTTTATTTTTTATGAAAGGTAATTATATTATATTTAAAATTGCAAATAAAAAAATATTTTCTGTTAGTTCGTTTAGTATAATTTTTCAAAACCTCGTCATTTTATCTCGAAGAGTAAAAGAAAAAAAGTTATGGGTATTGAAATAACAAATCCAAATAAATAAAACCTCACTTCCGGTCTTCTCACAACGATATGCGATTTTACGTGGAATGCTTTAATACATTAATAGTCACAAATTGGATGTAAAAACGGTTTTAGTTTACTTTAGCATAAGAAGGTTAAATATATATTTTTTTAATATTTTTTATACTCGATTCATTTGTACATCATTTTATTTTGTATTTTCTTTAGGCTTAATATTAGAAATTGCAAAATTTCAGCATACAAATTGATGCCTGTGGGTGTATTTTTTCATTAAGGCTTTAAACTAACTATTATTACAAAAAAATAATGAGTGATATAAATCGAAAATTTAGATACGATTGAATTTTTAGAACATAAACGAAATATTAATGACCATATTCATGGAAAAAGTCCAAAACGAAACAAATAAAAATTCCTTACTAATTAATAAATACAAATATATAATATCAAAAGAGTTTTAAAAAAATATATAATTCTAGAAACGATTGATTTTTTAGAATATACGAAATTTTGCCTCGAACCCCTGAATCAAAATTAGAAAATAGTTTCTTTTGAATTCGTCTTCTTCATAAATATTGTAATTTCTGAATCATTATCTTCATCATATATTTTTTTTAACAAAATACCTTAAAAAACAGTAGATAATATTTAAAAAACATATATAGAGATGTTTTAATATTTTTTGTAAGATTATGCCAAAATTTAATGCGGTGGTGTTTTTATAAACACAAATTTGACTTAAAAGTATTAAAGAAAACATTTAATAATTATTATTATTTATTTAAGTCGTTAAAACAATAAATGAATTAATTTAAAAAAGTATTCCTAAAATGATTTATATATGATTTCACAAACATACAAATTTACATAAACTGTTATAATTATGCACACAAAATAATTATATTTTTAGCCAAATTCATGGTATTAAAATACATTCAAACTTATTCTTAGGGGCCGTTCATATATTACATAACGCTCTATGGGGGGAGGAGGTTTCAAATTTTGTTACGATATGTTACGGAAAGGGGCGGGGTTGAGCCGTTGTTACGTATAACAGAATAAAATAAAAATTTATACGTATAAAATTGTAAGTTACATTTTTTTTACGACTTTTACATTTTAATTATTTTCGAATTTACATTTTAATTTTAGAGGGGATTGCGGGTTACGGGTTTAGCTACGTAATTATAGGTGGGGTCTACAATATTGTTACGGTTGTGTTACGATGATATATTTTCTTATAAACATATTTTTTCAAAAAATATTTTTTTATCTATTTAGCCTACTTATAGGGATATGCAAACAAGTCCAATACCAAAAAAAAACTTAAGCGGCTCTAATCTTGACAAAATCTTATCAATGGGACAATTTTTGAGAATATTGAAATTTTATAAAATTTTTCAAAAAAGCCAAAAACCAAAAAAAGGCTTATAAAAAATAAAAATGGGATTATTTTAGAAACGATTAAATTTGATGAAAATATCATGCATCATATCAAAAAAATCCAAAACCGAAAAAAATCCTTAATACAGCTCAAATCTTTATAAAAAAATAATTCAAAAGAGTTTTTAAAAACAAAAATTCACCGACCTTTGGGTCATACAAAATTGTTCAAAAAAGTAAAATTTAAATCTCTTAATTCGATTCTTAAATATCTTAAACATTTATAGATACAAGGATTGTTAAATTATCATTAAAAATCGACGGGCAAGATAAGAAATGCCATTTATTTAATGAAATTGCCCTAATAGAATTTTTAATTATTGGACTTTGAATTATCGAGTTTAAAACGGTTTTAAGGAAAATATCCTTACTGTGCGTTGTCGTCGCGGAATCACATTTGTTTTGCTATCACTTTTCTGGTTTAACAAAGCTTTACAAACCAACGACAACAGCAACATCCGTCCGAACAAACGTTATTTTCAATGGATTCTGAAATTCAAAATTTATAATGAACACCAACAAAAGCACATTGCATTTTTTTCTGCACTCGCGTATCTCATAAATAACGGCACTAATCACGGGATTTACGAAATAATTGCAGTATTCACGTGTTATATGCATAAATATTATGCTTTGTGCGTGCAACACGTTTTATGCATAATATTCGAGCGAGGAAATAAAAAAGGCGAGGCCATCGAGCAGCGCAGAGCCCAACGACAGAGAGAAGATTCTTTTCTTGTACAAGTGATTTCTGAGTTCGTTTTGTGTGTGTGTGTGTCTGTGCCTTTATCTTCTTTTCGTGTATGAACATGTATTTCTATAATGTATAAAAATAACCACATTATACATATACAGGGTTCGCCACAACAATCGGGGTGAGTCTGTGGCGCGGCTCGGTACGATACGACAGACGGACAGGTTAATAAATACATATTATATATTTATATATATATATACAATATATATTTATAAAATATAATAATTAGTATGCAATCAGTATTTATATAAAATATAATTAAATGTATTGTGTTTTATTTTTATTGATTTATTGTAAATAAGTGATCTGAATATCGTCTTTTTATTTTATGTACACGCATTTTGATATAAAAAGTGCCGTACTAAGGGAGGTGGACTTTTGAGGCAAAGACAAATGCGGCACAGCTATTATGCCAGATGCGGCAAATGGTATTTGCGTTATAGGACAAATTGTCTGGACAAATGCGGCAATTTTATTCATATATATTTGGATCCGTTGGTGTTGTACATAATAAAGTGCCGCATTTATCCGGACAAATGCGGCACTTTTTTATATAGTAATCAAAATGCGTGTACATGATTTGTCCTGACAATGTGCCGTATTTGTCCGTGCCGCATTTGTCATGTGCCTAATTTTCCAAATGGCCTCGCCTCATATGTGCCTGAAATAAAAGTGACGCAAATGTCTAAAATATTTTCCTCATTGTCGCATCTGTCTTAGACTTATTTGTCTTAGCCACATTTATCTTTGTCGCAAATGCCTCAAAAGTCACACCATCCGGATTTGTGTGAAATTATTTAAGTCAGATCTCCTTCTCTCTTCTCCTTGACAGAGTGGCTTAGACCTATTATGACCTATGTCGTATATTATATGGAAACAACGACATTGATGCAATGGTAAAAAAAAGCCTTGAAGATGTCCAAATTCTGTGATAGGAACATGACGAATATCAAAAAAGGGTTTTTCGTATACATATGCCACTGTCCACTGTCTCTCTTATCACTTAGGTTGAAGATTTTTCTGTCAAGATAAATTATACCTATTCCAAAATCGATCGCATCGTCTCTTTCATAGAGCAAACCAAATTGTTTCTTGAAGAGTGATTTTGTTAAAGGCACAAGATCACTTAGAGGGGGTATAACGGACATAAACTTTAAGGGTTTTTTTCATATTTTTTAAAAACATTCATTTAAGCATTCTAGATTAGTAATGGAGTATATCGTCCTGACAGGTTTTATGTCTGGACGATATGCACGCATTTCTCCTGGCCGCTGAGCAGTATTGTAAAAATATATACATTATGAAGGTTGTGAGTGTGGTACCTCGCTAGGGCCATTTTCGGTTGGAAGTCTGGCTTTCTTTTGATAAGGATGGCCGACACCTTTGTAACCTTGTCCATTGGGGAATGTCGTCCAGTTCAACCACAGCTAAAGTGCAATTCTGCACAACAAATCCTTTGACAGCGTACACGAGCCACAGCTTTGAGTGTGAGTCGGTTGCTGTAACCTTGTGTACCCCGTTTGAGTGCGATATGTAGTGGAATCTGGGGACAAAAGCAGATAACGAGTCAATGACAGCATCTATAGCTTCAATCAGAAGCTTGAGAATTCCATCCGACAGTTTAGAACACACAAACCACAGCTTCTTCAAAACATCGATAAAGTCTGGTCTGGTTATGACCTTGTCTCTTTTTCATCGGTCTTTCTTGTTGTGAGGAGGTTTCATCGGGGACTCTTCTCTTATTGGACCCTTTCGAGTCAGATGGAGTGTCCCGAGGGTAGGATCTTAGTACGGGTTTACCATCCTTTTCACCTCCTCTCCTTCTTGTTTGCCTCTTTCGTAGATTTATCCTTATCGAACTGGGTACTACCACCTTTAGATGAGCTGGTTTTCGGTAACGAGCTAGTACCTGACTCTCTTCTGGCTTCATGCCATCGGTGGTGATCCTACGTGTGACAGCCTTTATCTTGCTATCCAAAATATGTTGGGTGGATAGATGGTGGCAACCACTACTATTAGGATTGATCACTACCTGCCTGTTGTCCTCTGCTCTCGTCTGTTTCTTGGCCTGTTTTTTAGCTCGATTATGAACCCTTCTTTTCTCCACCATCTGAAATAACTTCTCGTGAATCAGGGAATGCTTGGAAATCTGGGTCCGCCTATCTCAGATTTTCCCACCGACTTCCCCCGTTCGAAGCAATTGTATATTGCGAAAGGCCCAGCAGCGAAATCGGGAATCTCTTTGCACTGGATGTACCAATCGACAATCGAGCTTCTCAGCGGGTGGGGCCTGATCGTGATCACAGAGAGGATTACTAGGTTTAGCTAGCTGTAAGGATTCACTTACTGCAACCTCCATCTTGTTATCAGTAGTGATAATGGAAGAAGGAATAAACTCTCGGATTTGGTACTAAGGTCAAAAATCCGGTCGACAATGTCTGACTCGAAAAATGACCCGCTGTCCATCTTATAACAACGCACAGACGTTACAATGACTGTTTAAGCATTACAAGGTATTATAGACAGACTGAACATTAAATTATCAGTTTTTTTTCTTTGTTTGTTTTTTTTTTAAATTGTATATGAAAAAAAAGAGAAAAATTGGCTATATTTTAAATACGCTCCAATCAGTGATGTAGTGCGTTCATTTAAATATACAAAATAATAATAAACCACTATTTGAACTCTTTTAAATCACTTTTTTGTCATTTTGAGCTTTAGTGATCATGGTTGGCTTCAAGCCCGTGCAGAAACAAATTTCGTCCGGCAATATTAGACTACGTATTGATGTCTTCATATAAGTTCTGCTCAATCCCAATTATCTTCGGAAAACTGCCTTTGCTATGAGTGAAAAGAGCTTCTTTAAATTTTAAAGAATTTCGTTTGGCTTGGGAATTTGTTTAAATGCCCTTTTTCCAAAATAAGCACTAAGACCTAAAGCAATATACATGTTTTTTTTTGTTTTAAAAATAACGAAATTTTAATATTCTACAGGTTGACATATCAAATAAAAAATACAAATTCTTGTAAATTTTACTAAAATATTATAATTTTGACTAAAAAACTATTTCTATAACTATTTTGTTATCTATTTTAGCATTATAATTTATTCCGTCCAAAATGCCTAAGAAAATATACTAAATCCATATTTTCTGCAACCAAATTAGCACCATCTCCTCGTTAAAGATGGTATTCATATAATATGTCAACAAACACCTGCACAAGAATAAACTCAGACATCCAGAATTTATAATGACATTTACAAATCGCTATTAATATTCAGTTGAATTTCTTCTTTTGTAATAAAATAAATGTTTAATAAAATCAGATAGATATTTGGTATTTTTATTTGATAGATTTAAATAAATGGTCCTGAAAAGGTTCTCTCTTTTCACTTGGAAAAAACAAATTCCACTTGAATAAAATGTATACATTAATTTGAAGAATAAAAGAAACCTTATCAGGACTATGTTACCATATTATTTTTTTCGAAATAGATATAAAATTAAATGCATATTATAATTTACAAACAAAGATATATTACTATATGATTATAATTTGGTAAGACAATTTAAGTTCTACCCGATCGTAACCGGGTTCTAAAATAATAAGTATAGTATAGACAAAAGTCACCTCATTATTTCACGACTCTTAAATACATTTTTTTACCAAAATAATTATTACTAAATTAGTGGCTGCAAGCTGAGTAAGGTTTTATAGTGTATAAAAAACTTTTATACTATATATACACTGTATAAAACATGTTTATACGTTTAAAATATGTATTAAACCTGAATTTTACAAAAACATTTTTTAATTAAATAACTAAAGTAATTAGAGTAATTAGAAATTTTTCTCCAGAATTGCTTTACCCGAATTATCGAAAATTCCACAACAATATATAAAAAGTTAAAGTTATTAAAAAGATAAAAAAATAATTTCGGGACCAATTTCACATGTGTACTTAAATAGAAAAGCGTTTTTTGCGAAAATTGATTGACCACTTTCTGATAACTAATAATTTGGATTGACTACCCTCGGCAAAGAAATTACTAAATTTCTCAAAAAAGAACCCTTTTTTCTATTTAGGAGAAACGTGAAGTTGGATCTCAAACTTATTTTGAAATAACTTTTAATCAAGATTAATTTATTGGTTGATTGGACAATCAAAATTATATAAATATATTGGTGATCAAAAATAGGTTTTTCTATTTTTGGAGGCAAGCGTGAAATTGGCACACTAGAGCGATTTTTTTAAATGTCTTTTTAACCGCGATCAGTGCTATAAATGGTCATTAGGGGTTTAAAAATCATCAATTATTTTTTTTCGATTTAAGGTATTGCTGGGACAGCTTTAAAATTCAACCGACCGCGGCTGCCATGCTTTTTAACAATAACAAAATAATTTAAACCGTGTTAAGTCACGGGCAATCTAAAAACAAAAACAAAAAAAATTTTACCTAAAATTCGTTTAAGGTGAACTCAAAATGGACGCATTTCTTTTTTCAATTTTAGGTCACAATGTGTCTGAATATAGAACTAGTTTGTATTCTTTTAATTCCTTATGACTTATAAAACAATATTTCATTAAAAGATTATCTAGTCTAATAGTCTAATATGTCTAATATAACATATGATATGAATTGACTAACATAGATATAAATATACAATTAATATATTTATTATTTAGAACCTATCCTTTTATGAATTTATAAAAAAAATATTTACTTCTTATTTTCATTTCTTTTTTTTACATTAACAATTTGTTGATAATTTTGTTTTTAAGTGATAAAAATAGGAGTTTTATTGTATCTCTGCGCGCACAGCCTTCAATTTTGATGCTGAAGTCATGTTTTTTTGGTGATAGTTCCTTAAAAAATTCCAACTTAAAAAAAGTTTAAAAAATATATATATTTTAAAATATACTTTAAAGTTATTTTATAAAATATAAAGACCAACACATTATTAACTAGACATTGATTACTCAGATTTAAAATCAGTATCCATTGTGTTATTAAATATGAGATCCAGAGCTTCTGGTGATAGTTTATATTCTTTTTTTGATCGAAGTATCCTCAAAGCTGTTATTTCTGAGTCCGAAGACATAAATAAATAATGTATAATATCTGTAAATTTTTTAGTTCGAGATGATTTTCTTGTATTAAACTCTCTGATTCTTTTAAAATCTCCTTCCGAGAGCTGTCCTATTGGAAAAATACACTATCATGTAAAATCCAATTAAAAAAAAAAAAAAAATTTAATTATAAGTGTCTGGCGCACAAATGCCGAAGCATTTTTTGGAAATTATAAGTATTTTAAATCACAAAAGACACCATGTTAAGCGCTACTTGGGAAAACTTTGATAAAGTTATTGATTTGTAGGGTAAACT